>JAJOOS010031073.1:0-11635 GCA_029582725.1 Solanum chiquidenum
GATAGAACTCCTTGAATGAGAGGTTATTCAAGAATCAAGAGTTACCATACCTTAATTATTGAAGACCCATGAAATTGAAGAAGAAATAAGTTGAAAACCCATCTTCTAGCTTGAGCTTCATCAAGGTCTTCAATGGAGGTTTGAAAGAATCTATTTTAGAGAGGGAAGGGTCAATTGAAGAATGGGGTCTAATTCTAGGTTATGGGGTTTTAACCAACTAAAATACCCTAAAATAGGTATAATAACCGTTTATAATAATTCCCCAAAGTACCCAAACTACCCCTCACTTAGTTGGACCATTTAAACAAGTCAAACTTGAGTTCTATTTTCGTAGATTTCGTCAGGGATCAAGTTCGCGACGCAGAGGTGTTCTCGTAAGTTTCTGGAAATTAAATTTTAAGACAGTAGAGTCCGCGACGTGTCCGCAACGCGGACCAAACTTTTTGGCCCTTGGTGGAGCAGGTCCGCGACGCGGAGCCACTCCCTCCATGCACAACTTGGGGTCCTCCTTGGGGACCTTTAGGGTTGTCCCGAGGCGTCGTATTCCAACGTTTTGACCCTAAAAACATTTAATAAGACACTAGGGTCACCTCCACTGATTTTAGACTCCAAACAACACATAAAAACATGAACAACATACTAGAATACACCAACACGTAAAAGACTAATTTCTGAACGTCTTGGTCGTCCCATGACGTTTGACTACCAAACTCTTTAAAATCGACTTAAAAGGCTATTCTCCATTATTTTAATCGAGTTATTAATGCATAAAACCCATGTGAGGCTCTACTTTATCCTACTTCATTTTTAGGGGTGTTACACACTCCATACAGCTGCTGCATTTGTTGAGTAAGCAATTCCTCCAAGAAGTTCTTTGGATACACAGTTCATGATCCATGAGAGTACAATTGTGTTACCTCATTCCCATAGAGCAGTGAGATTAGGGCCATAGGCTTCCTTCAAGCATGTTCCTTCAATGAACCCAAGCTTGTTCCGACATAAAATTGCATTTCTCATTGCACGACTCCATACTGAGAAGTTTTCTGCTCCCGTCAGTTGAATTGAGATTAGTGTAGCCCTTGAATTGTCAATCGAACTCAAAAACAGAGGATGATTGTGGCAAAGCTTCTCAGGCAACTCGTTATCAACATTCGCCATGGCTATTTTCCACGAGATTCAGAGATCGAACGCTCTGATACCATGTTAGATTTCTCCATTTTAGGAAGTTGTTAGCTAATTCTACAGAGAAGATGAAGTTTACTGTGAATTTCTCATTCAACTTGAATGATCAACAATGTGACTTACAGGTTGTTATATACAGTGTCATCTAACTAACTTGTCTAACTAACTTTATAACAAACTATTAACTAACTCTGCTAACTTCTATTTTGTACACGTCAACTCTAACTTCTTCTAAGTAATTCTTTCTCCAATAAGAGTAGTCATAAATGTTGTGAACAAAAAAAGAGGTAAATTGGCGAAAAACTATTCAAACATCTTACAATTCATTGTTTCTTGGAAATGTGTTTGACGCGAAAAGACTACATAAATGAGTCAATTGTACCCCACAAACGCACCTCCAGAAGTACTCCTCCGGGAGAAATCACTATTCATGAATTACTTCAAAGCGAAATCAGACTTTGTAAAAAAGCCAATACCAAAAACAGGACTTAAAAGGCCTATGGAAAAGGCACTTAAAATTAGAAGACTCACCATTGATATCTATGGAGGAATAATGGCTAAAATATCGGAATCAGAAACCCCTTTCCCACACAGAAAAGGGATCATTTTCATGATGCAATACGTAACTACTTGGAATCAACCTGATCAAGAATTGGCAACGTGACATTTAGATTGGATCAAGAAACTCTACAAGTAACATAATTAAATATGCATCTATGTTCTCAAGAAAATCCTATGTGAATTACGTACAGAGATCTTGATTTACGAATAAACAAAAATGTGAATTGTAATTCGAGCTTTTCACATGCCAGTATGTGGGGAATAAGTATTTCAAGAACAATTTTACCAGGTAGGTGCAAATAAAGACTATAGTATAAGTGGTGTAATGTATGATTTAATCAAAGATCATATAGTATAAGTAATATCATCTAGTGTTTAAGGGGCAGTTATAATATTGGCATCAAATTTACTTTTAATACCTCATAAAATAGATGCCCAAATAGATTCGAACAGACTACTGAATAGGAAAAATTGAAATTATTAGGTCATAAAAGTTTTAAGTAATGTTACGTTGATCTCAAATGTTTTTTAGAACATTACTTTAAGTCTATGAATGATTTTACAACATTACTTAAGTCTATGGATGATAGAAATGTGTGCAACATGGCTCGATTATTATCAATATAAACAAATTTGAAATGAGAACATATACAACTTATTATATATATTCACACGTATTTTTAAAGTTTGACTTGAGCCATTAACTTGATCGAACAGAACGTTTAGAACAATACAAGCAATTAATTATGTATAACTTTCTTTTCTAAATATCATATCTTGCTTCAAAATCTTCCCTACAATATAGCGAAAAGGTATAAACAAAAGTAAATATATCATAGATTTGCTTTTTTGCATAACATCTATTTATATAACAATAAATCTATTTTGTATATAAATTTTATACATACATATAAAAATCAGACTAATTTATTTCACTTGTTTTAATCTTTGAAAATAACTAAATATATATAGGGGTGGACCCACAAATGATCTTTCGAGTGCTTGAGCATCTATTAAACTCGACCTAAAATTATTCATATATATAGTAGTTTCTTCAAAATTTAGCTATATTGAACGTTCAACACCCCGTGAACAAATTTCCTGATGAATGTTGTTGGTCCTGACCAGTTTGAAGGTTTTGTGTGTACCTTTTTTATTTTCCTTTTTCCCTCCCAATATAAATGATACAAACTCTCACGTGTTCTTCTCTTTTCTATTTTACTCCCAATATAAATGATACAAACTCTCACATGTTCAACTCATTTCTCACGTTTAAGGAAAATGACTTTCCTTCAAAAATTATAAAATTTTACTTTATCCTCAATATTTTTTTCTTACCCTATCCCTATCCCATACCCGACCCTCTTTTAGAGAGTGCAAACCTTAGAAGAAATCAATTTAGAAAGAACAAAATAGAGTTTGATTATTTCTCATCATATTTTATTTCTTATTGGGCAACATTAGTCATTTTGTATTTTCCTTTGGCACTTTGTAATTTTGTTTGTTTATTCATAAATAAAAGGGCATAACAGTCCACAAAAAATGCAATAAAAAAAATAAAATACCCGACCCTCCTCATCCAAAAAAAAGTTAAAAATTAAATTTTTTCCTAATTTTAAAATTTTCAATTATTACGTCACCCCTTACCCCTACCCCAGCCATCCCCACCCCGTCAGATTTTTTTCTAAAAAAATATTTTTGAAAAATAATTCAAAATTTCATTTTACGCCACCAGGTCAAAAATTATTTTTCTAAAGGGGCATTTTCTAGTCTCAAGCCAAAAATAAAAGATATTTTTCATTCACCAACCAAACATTAAAAAATATTTCTATTCACCAACTAAACATGAGAAAATAAGTTTAAAATCCACTTGTTTTTCAAAAAAACATTTTCTAGGAAATCATTTTCCTTTCTACCAAACATACTCTTAGAATATGATCTAATAAAACAGACATCTCTTTGGAAAATTTAAAGATGATTGAATATTATGATTTCAATATTAACTATTGTTCCAGAAAAGTTTAAGCACAGTCTAAGTCGTTCAATATCTGAATATATTATTAAGACTTACCCTAAAAAAAGTGTACTCAATATGGATTAATGATCTTACCAACATTTAGGATTATAAGGGCAAAACTTGCCAACATCATATATTATCCTCTCTATCTTTCTTTATAAATAGTTGTTGCATAAAGAATAGATTTTTAGTGTTTGGGATGCCAAATTTAAAGTGTAATTTTTTTAACATTAATAATCAATAACGGAAACTTCTAATTAAATAAATTATAAGAAAAAAAACACAAATGTTAAAAGATGAAATAATAAAAAGAGAAATAAACTCACATTCAGTTCCACATAGAAAAAAGAAAGAAAGAAGAAGATAATTTAGAAGAAAAGTAAATAAGTAATGAATTGATATTTTTGATTAATTTTGTAGAAGTAAAAGTAAAATAAATATATATTTATCTTTTGAGTTTCTAAGAGTGATATTCTTGGGAGAAACAAGAAAAAAACATTCACGAATACTTTTATAAAAAATCTTTTAGTAGGTTTGAAGCAATTTGCTTTCTTGGAGAAAAATATAAAATTGATATTTTAACTTATCAAACAAAGTGCTCACCACAAAGTGCTCACCCGAAAGACAGAGGTTGTGGCAGAGGTTGTAGCGGCGACGGATTATCCTGGGGTTCC
The DNA here is from genome assembly GCA_029582725.1 of Solanum chiquidenum. Classification (NCBI taxonomy): domain Eukaryota; kingdom Viridiplantae; phylum Streptophyta; class Magnoliopsida; order Solanales; family Solanaceae; genus Solanum; species Solanum chiquidenum. Next base: position 4,435 of record JAJOOS010031073.1, read on the forward strand.
AAAAAAAAAAAAACATTTTAAAAAAACTTAAAAGCAATTATAGTACATCATGATCGTAAATAAAGTACTTATACAACAAAAAAACCTTATTATATATGAATTCTTGTTATGGGCTAGCTCTAAAGGAAGTATATCATATTTCTATTAAATTTTGGATTGTTGATTTTGTTTCTACATATAATTGGTTGTTTTTTCTTTTGAGAAGAAAAAATAATAATAATAAATAATAATTGATTTTCGTTTTTTCTCTAGAAAAATGGATAACAAATTATTATAAATTAAGACTCATGTTTTTTCACGTAGTAATATCGATCCACCTTATAATAAATTAAGAGACCTACTTATTTTTTAAAAGATATTATTTATGAAAAATATTTTTTTTCGAGTACATACCCTATGAAAAATATTTTTTTTCGAATACATACCCTATCAGATTAAGCACTTAAAAAGCATTTTATTGCAATGTGTAATTAAGTAGTGCTTTCTTTCACCATTATAGAGAGTCGCATCGTTGTCACTAAATAGCATTACACCAAAGTCATTACTTTGTATTAGAACAGTAGTCAAACTTGAAAGAAATTTAATACTTCCTATATATATATATATATTTCAAAATATTTTATCCTATTCCCTCCATCCACTATTGTTTGTCAGGTATACTAAAATTAGTTGTTCAAAATTAATTGTCAATTTAAACAATCAAAAAATAATTAATCACTTTTTTTCCAATTCGGCCCTTAATAATTACATAACTACTAGTTTCAAAAAGTAGTCATTTTAAAGTTACAAGACTACTTTAATGTGAAAAAAGTTATTTTTACAGTTTTCAAAAAGTACAAACCATTTTAATAATGATTGATAGTAGGATTATATTAGTCAAATTGCATCTTATATTAAATTTTTCTTAAAGATTGTGCATGATCTTACCCTGACAAACAATAGTGGACGGAAGAAGTATTAATTATTGAGATTTAATGATTGCGTTGTTTTTTATAATACAAATTTTATTTCAAAAGATATAAAGTTTTTGGATCCGAATTTACAATCAAAGTTTAGAAATTTAAAATCTCAAAATTTTATTTATGCCACATAAATCGAGACAGAGTAACCCTCCATACAAATTATGTTGGGGTGGGCAGGTTTGAGCCAACTCAAAATCCAAACTGATATACAAACTTTTTAGATTTTCAAATTTAAGGATTGGACTTTGAATTTTATTTTCAAAATTTGTGAAATTCTTTAGTATTATAAAATTTTAGATATTCAAAAAAAATTATGCATTGTATTCAGTCTTACTCATATCATATTTGTTCAATGCTAATTAATTAATTTCAAAAGTTATATAAATTAATACCCTATTAATTTATGAAGAACTTACATAAATCTATTAGTTTAGGACTAATTAAGATACATTTAGTTTGTAATATTACATGCAAATCACCACAGATACATACATATACATGTATCTAGTGTGATTTTCATGTATCTGAAATACATACGAATCTCGCTCGCCTCCCTCCCCAATCTCTCTCGTGTCTCTACCTATTTTGTGTATATGGTAGCAAAAATACATATATCTAAGTGTAAGATATGAAGCTCTTAATTAGCGATAAAATAGTAATATTTTAAAAGTATAGATAATAATATTGTATATGAAAATGAAGTATATCTAATTATGTAGTTTTAAATATAACGTAGAATAATAGATATGAACGATAGAATAATCTCAATTCTTGTTAATAATAAAAAGTCACAAGAATCAAACTATTAGGTGAATTTTGGAGGAGACAATCAAGGGAAAAACATTCAATTCAAGGTGAAAAAAGAGTAAAATGATGGTTCTTAGTCAAGAAAGCATAAATCTTTTTTCAGTCTAAAAAAAATCCTTTCTTTTTCTCCTAAAGCTCCAATTACTTTGCCACAAGTCCATGATCAAAGTTCCAAGTGTCTCCACACTACTTTTGAGGGATCATTCATTAATTATCTTTTCCTAAATAGTAGTAATTGCACATCAAATTTCCTTTTTACTTGTCGTAGTTTACTTTTTAAGAGTCAAATGATATAAAATTTTTTATTAATATTTTAAGATGTATTTAGCTTTTAAAGTTAGACATATTGATTCTCGAAAAACGCAACATGACAACTAATAAGGAACTGTGATATAAACTTTACTGCTTGAGAGAAGTGTTTATTGTGTTAATATGTATGTGTATTTATCTCGTAAACAACAAATAAGGAAAGAATCAACTAATAAAGTTTTATGATCTTCTCCTAATTACAATAAAAACTAAATCACTAATAAAATATTAAGATATCAAAGATCAGTCAAAACATATCCTAATATCAATTGAGAGATATATTATCCCTAGTAAGAGGGAGTAAATGATGATATGTGCAATATGTCATACAGAGTCAGCATCAAATCTTAGCTTTATCAATATATAAACACCATCAACCCCTTACACTTTGATCATCAATCAAAAAAAGATTATCAATTATGGCTTCTTCAAACTGTATTATGGTTACATTAATCATAATCTTATTGTGGAGTTCTTCTTCTGTTCTTTCTGATACAATCCCTGAAAAATTCTACCAATGTATTTGCCAAAATTCTGATTTCTCTGACCCTTTCATCACAGCTTTCTATACCCCAAATGATGCTTCTTTTAACACAATCTTGAATTCAACAGCTCAAAATCTAAGGTGTTTGATGCCATCTGTGCCTAAACCTGAGCTGATTTTCACTCCATTGACAGAACCCCATGTGCAAGCATCTGTAATTTGTGCGAAACAACTCAATCTTCAGCTCAGAGTTAGGAGTGGAGGCCATGACTATGAGGGGATTTCGTACATTTCTGAAATGGGGTCTCCTTTTGTCATCGTCGATCTCTTGAAGCTTCGAGGGATCGAGGTGAACATAGAGGAGAATTCAGCTTGGGCTCAAGCTGGTGCTACTGTTGGTGAAGTTTACTATAGGATTTCAGAGAAGAGCAAGACTCTTGGATTCCCTGCTGGACTCTGTACTAGTTTGGGAATTGGTGGTCATATTACTGGTGGTGCTTATGGTTCCATGATGAGGAAATTCGGGCTTGGAGTTGACAATGTGATCGATGCTCGTATAATCAATGCAAATGGCACCATACTCGATAGACAATCGATGGGAGAAGACTTGTTTTGGGCTATTCGCGGAGGTGGAGGAGCTAGTTTTGGGATCATACTTTCTTGGAAAATGAAATTAGTCACTGTTCCATCGATTGTCACTGTTTTCACTGTCCCGAAAACATTGGAAGAAGGAGCAACAAAGATTTTATACAAGTGGCAACAAGTTGCTGACAAAATCGACGATGGTCTGTTCATGAGAGTAGTCATAAATGTTGTAGATAAAAAAGAGGTAAAAGGGGAAAGAACAGTTCAAACAGCTTATAACTCATTGTTTCTTGGAAATGCTGAAACACTTTTACGAATAATGAATGAGTCTTTCCCTGAATTGGGATTGACACAAAAAGATGTTACAGAAATGAGTTGGATAGAGTCAATTCTATACATTGCAGGGTACGCGAACAACACGCCACCAGAAGTACTCCTCCAGGGGAAATCACTATTCAAGAACTACTTCAAAGCTAAATCAGACTTCATAAAAGAGCCAATACCAGAAACAGGACTCGAAGGCCTATGGAAAAGGCTATTACAAGAGGACTCACCATTGATGATATGGAATCCTTACGGAGGAATGATGGCGAATATATCAGAATCAGACACCCCATTCCCACACAGAAAAGGGGTCATTTTCAAGATTCAGTATTTAACTCTCTGGAATCAACCTGATCAAGAATTAGCCACGAAGCACGTCGATTGGATCAGGAAGCTCTACAATTACATGACTTCTTATGCATCTATGTACCCAAGAGAAGCCTATGTGAATTACAGAGATCTTGATTTAGGAATGAACAAGAATGTGAATCGTAATTCGAGCTTTGCACAAGCTAGTGTGTGGGGGAACAAGTATTTCAAGAACAACTTTAACAGGCTGGTGCAAATAAAAACTATAGTGGATCCAGAAAATTTCTTCAAACATGAACAAAGCATTCCAGTAAAGGGATGATGATGTTCTATGATTATATTTGGCTAGTTGTAATAAAATCCTTTACTTATTTCTGTTTAATGTGGTATAATGCATGGTTTAATCAAGATCATATAATATAAGTAATTTCACTAGTGTAATATTTGCTTATTAAGACTTCAAAGTTCAAAGTAACAATTTTGATTTGAATATAGGAACTTCAAGTCATTAGGACAGATTCTGATAGTGTTGTTTGGTACACGATATAAGGTGGGATATTCCAGACTTGATCATGTGATATCTAACTTTATTTCATCTAACTTGAGATTATTTTATCGCACTAATGGAATAAATTAGTCTAAAGATTATAATCCCAAGATAATTTAGTCCGCGTATCAAAACAAGGCAAAAATTTTCATACACAAAATATAAGTTATTAAGTGGTGAATCATAATTACAATCAATGTAAGAGGATTTAGAACAATGGGGCTTAACTAAATAGTAAGTGGCAGTTTCTGATTGACCTTTGATGACCAATGTACCTAAATTTCATATTAAGTCAATCAAACATGCACAAATGTCTCTTGTACAAAGAATTTTGTAATTGACTTGCAAATTCTTATCCCATGTGCCTAAGAGCCAATATCTACCTAACTTTGTGCAGAACCTGTCGATGCAAATTGGTGTACGTGTCAAAAGTTATATTGTTGGTGCTAGTAACGGATGCAGCACATTCTAAGTATTTTCAACTCAGAACATATAGTTAAAATTTCAATAAATAATATATATGAACTTATAAATTTAAAGTAAATTTGATGCTAAGAACTTTAGCTTAAAGTCGAAGTCATCGAATTTAAATTCTAGATATCTGTCAATATTATTTAAGTTATTTAATAAGTGAATTGCATATTCCCACTTCAAGATAGATTTCAAAGGCTAGAGGCAAGGTGGAAGTTGTATACAACTAAAATATCCACTATCAAGATAGATTTCAATGGCTAGGGGTAAGGTGGAAGTTGTATACAACTAGAATATCCACTTTCAAGATATAGGTTTCATCGGCATGGGGCAAGAATGGAAGATGGAAGATGTATTTGAATATGTATTGGTTTCATAAGCAAAAATGAACTTCACGTTGAAACAGATATCAGTTGAGGTCAAGTTAAAGGACACATTTATATATTATGGTAATAGATCCTATATGCAATCTAGAAAATCGATTCATAAAGATATAACTTAGTCATTACAGATTAAACTATATAATGCTAGTGTGAGCAATTTTTTATGTTCTTAATGTATATATATATGGCCAAACACATATGCATACCCTTAAACTTATCCCTAAATTTCATTTTGGCACTCCAACTCAATCTTGTTCTATTTTAACCCTTCAACTCCAATTTTTATGTTCCATTTAGGCACTTCTTTCCAAAAAATCAACAAAGTGGGATGTGTGTACTTCACACTCAATGACATGACAAAAAAACCAATTAAAAACATATACACAACTCCTCTAACTTGCCCCAATTTTTCATTTTGCATGCTAACTTAGTCTTGTTCCATTTTAATCCTTCACCCCTATTTTATACAGTACCATTTAAATAAAAAATACTAAATTTATGATTTCTTCATTTTTATTTATGTTCTTCATTTTCACTTTTTTTTCATTTTAAAAATCAACGCCATATCTTCTTCTTTTTTTTAAATAATAATGGATGAACATCAAAAAAAAATTAAAAATATTTTTTATAGAGTTTCTGTACATTATTGTGTGAAAAAATAATTGACGAAAGTGTGTTGGTTTTCTTTTTAAAACAATTAATTTAATTAAATAACACCACATATATATTTTTTCATATCTAGTTTATTTGGACTAACTCAAATATCAGCTTTCTAATTTTTCATTCAACGAAATATGAGTAAAAAAAACTCATGTTCATTGCTAATTTATAACACTATAAAAAAATGTTGAAACTCGGTAGACTTCATTAGGTTGTCATTGATTTTCTTAAGAAAGAAAATCGACGCACTTTCGTCGGTTATTTTTCAAGCAAAAATACAGGAAAACTCTCAAAAAGAAATTGTTACTTTAAAAAAAAATCAATCATCCGTCAATTTTAATTTTTTACAATAGCTAACGGATGAACGCCGATTTTTAAAATGCAAAATTGCAGTTGAAGAGCATATATAGAAATAAAGAAATCATAAAATTAATATTATGTGTTTAAATGGTACATAAAAAATAATAGAGTTGAAGGGTAATTTTTTATTATTTTAAAAAAAATACTTTTTTTGGTCTTTCACTCTCTTAGAGAAAGTGTGATGCACACACTCTGCCACATCACTTAGAAGTGCTTAAATGGAACATAAAAATTAGAGTTGAAGGATTAAAATGGAACAAGGTTGAGTTGAAGTGCCAAAATAAAATTTAGGAACAAGTTTAATGGTTTGCATATGTGTTTGGCCTATATATATATATATAAGTTAAATCCTAATTAGATATTCCAAGATTTTTTCAACTACAAGCTAAGTGACAATCAGCATTCGGCAAAGTGATATTTTTTTTAAAAGTATTGTAACACATTCCCAATGTTGCATTCTCCACCTAGAAATTTCCAAATCAGTTGAAGTTCATAAAAAAAAAAAATTAAAACCGATTGAATTACAAGTTGACAAACTACAAGTCCTCAACTACTTCTAGATAACTTTTCATTGTTCTTAACGAAGTGCCCTGAATTGAAAATTAATTGAATATTGTTAAATGATTCAACTTATAATATATACTTAAAATGAAGGGCATAGCATACACTCTACCCTCCTCAGACCTGACTGTGTGGACTATACTGGATATGTTGTTGAAGTATAGTAGTATACAATACTTATAATAAATCCTCAAAATATTACTCTCTTCCAACAAAATTGCTTGCTCATATATGTTAGATGTTTGAATTATTCCAATTTAGAGTACCAAAAGAATCCAATATATACCTAAATTGCTCTTTCTTTGATGATATCAAACCATGGTTTATTCTATAGCACTACTAGTTTTCTTTCTTCTTACAATTACACCAATTAGCTATGGAAATCTTCAAGATTTTGCTACATGCATGTCTTTTCACACTACTTCAACCTCTTCAAGTG
>JAJOOS010031074.1:0-11090 GCA_029582725.1 Solanum chiquidenum
TTAAAAGAAAGAAAACAAGAACATGGTTCTTATATAATAATTTAATTAAGAAGAAAATGTGTTTAAAAAGAAAAAATAATATACTTATTCGGAAAAGGCCATTTTTGACCTATTTAGTAACTATAGGGGCATTTCTGGACCAAAGTATTGCCTGCAAGGGCATTTTTGAACCAAAGTATTGACGACAACGGCATTTTTGAGCCAAACTATAAACGGAGGGCATTTTTGTTCCTTTCACATAGTTTAAGGGCATTTTTGACCCTTTTCTCTTATTTAAATAAAAAAATTAAAAAAAATTTAGATTAAAATTTGACTTTAGTCCTCAAATCTTGTCTGAGACCTACAAATAAGTGCTCTTTTCTATCTCCAATTTTAGGTTTATATCATATGATCAAAACATTTCAACAAAAAATAAAAATGCAACAAGTTACATTGAAAAATTGTGACAAGCCCATGCCGGCAATTGGCATGGGAACTGTTCTTTCATCTCGGCCGGGGGCAGATCCATCGGAGACGTTGAAATCCGCCCTATTAGAGGCCATTAAAGCCGGCTATTGCCATTTCGATAAGGCGTTTATTTAACAATCGGAAAAACCTCTAGGAGAAGCCATTGTTGAGGCTCTACATCTTGGCCTTATAAATCAAGGGATGAACTTTTTATCACTACAAAGTTATGGTGCACTTTTGCTCAACGTGAACAAGTTGTTGGTGCTTGTAAACTCAGTCTTAGGTAAGCATTATATATTATATTGTTTCGATTTATGTGATAATATTATTATTTCAGAAGTCAAAGCGATTTTTTTTATTAATTATACTAAATTCTCTGGTAATATATTTCAGTTTCAGATACATCCCCTATATTTTGAAACCAATTCCTTATACTATTTTTAATTTATTTTTTTGTATATACTTATTTACGGATATATCTCATGGGAAGTGTAGAATTTCTATGGAATAAGTGTTTGATTTAAAAATACAGGGGGTGTATCCAAAATTAAATCATGTTATACTGGTGTTTAGAGCCGTCAAAATGGGCTTAGCCCATGGGGCCGGCCCAATCCTACCCGTTATTGAGGTAGGGTTGGGATATAATTTTTCAAGCCCATTTAAAACTGGGGCTTATAAGCCCGATCCATATAAGCTCTTGGCCCTTGAGGCTTGATCGGGGCTGGGCTGGGGTCGGCCCATGGGCCAAAACTTTTTATTTAAGAGTAATTTACAATAATCTCACTAGTATATAATCTAATTATTTGAATACACGCTATGTTGTAATATTATAAATCTTCGTACCCAGATAGTATCTCGAAATATAGGGACTCAAAATTGGGTTAATTTGTTCTAGATACACTCTATCCAAGTAGATTCGCGTGTATCTAGGATACATATACAAATCTTGCGCCCTCGCCTCCCTCCTATCTTGCTTGTCACTGTCTTATCTCACTCGCATATCCAGTATGCGAGATATATGCTAATTACACTAGATTTTTGTTAGTGTTATTGAAACAACATCATTGTTTGTCATATTTCATTTGAAAATCTTCTCATTTTTTTGATGTTATAGAATTATAAGTTTGAAAAGAAAAAACAAATTAAAAAGGAAAAACAGAAGGGCTAGCCCGCCCCAGCCCTCGACCCTTCTAGGGTTGGGTTGGGTTGAGCATTTTCAGGCCCTACCAAATGAAGGGTCGACCCGCCCTAGCCCTTCAAATTCCTTGGCCCTCGAGGCTTGGGCCCAGTGGGGCTGGGCCGGCCCTTTTTGACAACTCTACTGGTGTTTAATGCAATTAGCCTTTTTTTTATTATGAAAAAATCTACACTAATAAATATAAGTCATACACTTATATTTTTCGATACACTCATACCCTTAATAAACATTCTTATTATTCCAAAATCTATCTAGTTGATATATTTAAATTCACAAATTTAATTCATATTTAATTATAATTTTTTTGGTGCAGGGAATTGCAATTGGACTATGTGGATATGTATTTAATTCACCACCCTTTGAGAGTAAGTGAAACAATACAAAAATTTCCAGTTCCAAAAGAAATAATTCATCCATTGGATATTAAGGGTGTGTGGGAAGGTATGGAAGAATGCAAAAATCTTGGACTCACTAAGGGAATTGGTGTTAGTAATTTCTCTTGCACAAAACTTGAGGAACTTCTTTTCGTTGCTAAAATTCCTCCTGCCGTCAATCAAGTAAGTCAATTTTCTCAATTTTTTCAACACCTCGAGAGAATAGGGAAGATAAATTGGCTTAAGAGTTGACTTAAGAGTCTGTTTGAATTAACTGATTAAAAGTAGTCAATAGTCTATGTTTATCACACGTATAAATACGTTAAAAAGTGTTTATAAGTTAATTTGATCAACTTATAAGCTTAGTCAAATACCCTCTTAACCAATTCATCTTTTGCTACGAATCCGACCATACCTATTACTTTCCACTCGAAATATATACAAATGAAAATTTTAAAATAGACAAATCTATCTCAATAATGAATATATTAGCACTTATATATCAACTGACTTAAAATTCTGAATCTATCTTTATCTGATAGATGGTTAATTTTGTTTTGTTGAGGTGGAGATGAATCCAATTTGGCAACAAAAGGAACTAAGGAAATTTTGTAAGGCAAAGGGAATTTACATTACTGCTTATTCTCCCTTGGGTGCACATAATACAATTTGGGGTCACAATAGAGTTATGGAATGTGATGTTCTAATTCAAATTGCTAAATCCGAAGGGAAAACCACTGCTCAGGTATTCTTCTTGTTGGTTCCTTTTTTCTTGTCTACTTTGCTTTTATCTCGAAATTTAATTAATTATAATTTTATTCTTTCAGTCACGAATTATATATATATAGTATGGTCTTTTATATCTTTATTCCTTCTAACGAGGACGCTAACCTTCTCGATCTTACCAGTCAAGGGTTTAGTTTTTCAACATTCAATATTTCCCCTTTTTGTTCCCAAGGAATTGCTCTTATAGTAGGAGATTTATTGTGTCCTCAAAGTTTTCATTATTAAGAAAGTTGATTGTCAAACAACTAGACAATTTTCTTAAAGAAAGACGCAAGGTAATGGTCCTATTTGTGACTTCTATGTTGTGAAAAAAGGGTTAAATGAGGTTAGGGTGATGAGGGTGACATGCCTTTACGCAAGGTTTGTGGCCTAACGCTACTATCGAACACCTAGTGAAAAACGTACAAAAAAGACAGAGGAAGAAATTTCATCCGACCTCCGTTTTAATCTATTATACATAGCAAGTTGTCTATATTATTTTTTAAAAATATTATTTCGATTAATCATAGAAAAGTACTTGTATTCATCTTTTATGTGACATGACGTATAGTGTAAAAATTCTTTTAGTACATCGGTCCATAAAGTTAAATAATTTTGTGAATTAAAAACAAACACATTTGTGATTACAAGAAAAATAACAAATATTTAAATTTTAAATTCGTCTCTATGTATACAGGTAGCATTGAGGTGGATTTATGAGCAAGGGGTGAGTCTTGTTGTAAAAAGTCTCAACAAGGAGAGAATGAAAGAAAATCTTCAAATATTTGATTGGTCACTCACTCAACAAGACTTGGAAAAAATAAGTGAACTTCCACAGCACAAAGGTTTCACTTTGGCTTCTCGTTTTGGACCTCATGATTTTCTATTGCAATCAGATGGAGAGATCTAATTATTTTTTCATTGAGGATTACATTTCAATCAGAGCTCGATTTCAAGTTTTAATTTAAAGTTATTAGTTAGTCCAAACTTAAGAATATGTTTTATTGATCGGTTTTTAGATCAAATAAATACTTAATAGTGTCATCTTGATATCGATGGACATCATTTATTGTTGGTTACATTAACTTTTGAGTAACTATATATATAGCAGTTTTAGTCCCTGAATTATTGTTATATTGTGATTTTCATCTTTGTTTTATTCAATCAAGCACATTTAACCTTTAATTAGTTTAAGTGTGTTGAATTAGTCCATGAAACTAACTTTTCCATTTGCCATGAATTATTGTGTTTTAAATTACCAAATGCCCACTTCACACCTCCATTTCTTTGTTGAGTATGAAAATGTTTTTTTTTTCAGAAAAAACAATCCTCATTCAACTTCTTGGTGGATACTTTTTCTTGTCTAGTTTTTTTATAAAAAAAGTGGTGTTTGGGTTAATTTCATAGGATATATGTCATCTTTCATTAGTAATATATATCAAGTACCTTTGTTCATCAAAGTTAAGACAAATTAATGAGAAGAAATCACCTTGTGACTTGATGGATTTCAACCAACTACTTCATTGACCACTAGATCACATCCTTATCTATTATTGTCAAGTTTTGTTTAGTCTCGAGTTTATTTTCATTATAATTTTATTCCTTCAGTCTAGAATTACAATTGAACCTCTTTATAATATATTCTTATTGCTATAACAAAATAATTTCATAGAGAGCATCTAACATAATATAACATGAAAAATCAATTTAAATAAAAATTTGGCCATTATAGTGAAATATTCTTATACATGACAATTATAGAGAGGTCTTATTATATATGGTATGATCTTCCGCATTATCTCTGTTTCTTGTACTTTATGGGAATGTTATACAAGAACAATAACAACTCAGTGTGATCCCTCAATTAAGATCTAAAAAATGTAAATTATATGTATCTCTTACTTATACTTACCTTCAAATATTTAATTGGTCACTTTCTCAACAACAAGAACATACTTAATGTTTTCACCATGTTCTACTTCAACCACACAAAAAAAAAATCACTATTACTCTTTCTAAAATCATTTTGATCATGTGTCCAATTGATGTGAACTTCTATATGATTCTAACAAATAGTATTAAATTGTTTGAAATATGTTGCATCTCCTAATTCAATTTATTAAATGAACACAAGAGACAAAAATTTAAAATTATAAATTTAAGAGACTAAAATTAAAGATCACTTCAAAATAAATCGTCAAAAAACTTGTTTTGGACTCACTGTATACGGCCGAACTTGCCTTATTTGTGGGCCTGTATTGAACTCACTCTATAGGGTTAGGCCGGCAAAATTCATAATGAATGGGCTCATTCAAATTTAAACTACTTTTAAATTTAAAGGAGAAACTGCATAATTAGACGTACTTTACTATTATATATATTATGATTATTTATACTTTTAAAATATTACATATCTTATTATTAATTAAGAGTTTCTTATCATATATTGAGAAAAATACACTTAGATACATGTATTTTTGCTACCAGATACACAAAATAGGGAGAGACAAGCGAAATTGTAGAGGGAAGGGAGAGGCGAGTGAGATTTTTTATGTATAGATACAATGTATCTAGAACAAATTTGACCTTATGTATCTTGAGATACATGTATCTGGACGTACCGTAATGTATCTGGGCACACCAAAATCTGATAAGATACGTAATATTGCAAACTAGAGTGTATCTAAATAATTAGCTATTAAACTGGTGGGATTTATATAAGTTTCCCTAATTTTTACATGACTATCATTATTGTTTAGGTTAGGTAAAAATGGCTTAATACATAATTAATCTTTTAAATTTGTCAGAATATTCTAGATAGATTTTTGAACTTTTAATAAAGTATATCAGTTAGATATATTCGATTTTTTTCTTAAAAAAAATGCATGCTTTCATCCAATTATTAAATTGAGTTAATCACATAAAATATGTTATTTCCTATTTTAGAGCGGTCTTTAATTTTCGTCTTTCAAGTAACATAACTCTGACCGAAAATAACCTTGAGTTTAGTTTCAGAAATCACAAAGTTAATGCCTCTTAGTTCTCTAAACTTTTACTAAACAAGGCAAAAATTGACAAAATTCACAAAGGACAAGTTATGCCTTATAAGTCATAAGTTTAGCTTGAGAATCCACAAAATTATGATTTTTAGTTCTAAACTTTTGTAGGACAATGTAAAAAAATTCTAAACGTATGCCTTACAAATTAGATACTAGTATACTACACAATTTATTTATATTGGACCTAAACTTTTGCTTTGCAAAATTAAGTAATTATAGTTAAAGATATTTTGACCCACAAATCTTCATTAAATAAAAAGCATGTGCAAAAATCAAAGACTACTAATTTTAGAAGAAGAAAAATAAAGATCACTCCAAAATAAGGACAATCTGTGCAAAAACTTTTAAACTATAATAATATCATATTATTACTTAGTCAAATTACCAATAAATGCATATCAAGATATTTACATCTAATTTATTACTTAATAAGGAATTTGATTCTTCTACAAATATCTTTTTTATATTATTAATATATAAAACTTAAATAGTTTTTTACCTTTTTTGGGACCCAAATTTGATTTTAGACCTCAAATCTTATCGAGACAATCCTGACTCTATCTATAAATAAGAGTTATTTTCCATCTCCAACTTTAGATTTATATCATATGATCAAAACATTTCAACAAAAATAAAAATGCAACAAGTGACATTGAACAATTGTGACAAGACCATGCCGGCAATTGGCATGGGAACTACTGTTCTTTCATCTCGGCCGGGGGCGGACCCATCGGAGACGATGAAATCCACCATTATTGAGGCCATCAAAGCCGGCTATCGCCATTTCGACACCGCGTTTATTTATCAATCGGAAAAACCTCTAGGAGAAGCCATTGTTGAGGCTATTCATCTTGGCCTTATTAAATCAAGGGATGAACTTTTTATTACTACCAAGTTATGGTGCACTTTTGCTCAACGTGACCAAATTGTTGGTGCTTGTAAACTCAGTCTTAGGTAAGGGTTATATATTATATCGTTTCAATTTATGTGGCAACATTATTATTTTCAGAGTTAAAAGAAAAAAAAATTCATCAATTACACTAAATTCTTCATTAATATATTTCAATTTCGAATCTATCCTCTATATACTAGAACCAAATCCCTATACCTTTTATATTATGAAAAAAAAATTACAATTGTAATTTTAATTTATTTGTATACACTTAGTTACAGATATATCTCATGGAATAGGGGGAGGGGGATATGTAAGTGTAGAATTTTTATAAAAGTGTTTGATTTTAAAATATAGAGGATGTATCTGAAATTGAATCATATACAAATTTAAAATTTTAATTTAATTTTTGATACACTTAGGCCGATAAATTGAATCATATTATGGAAGTGTTTAGTACAATTAACTTGTTCAAGACATAATTAGTACATTTCAAAATAACCATTACTCAACTTTTCTATTTTCGATTCAAAAAGTTATAAATTATCTAAAGTTTGTTGCAAATAAACGTTCATATATATTCCAAAATCTATTCGATATATTTAAATTCACAAAATTAATTTACGTTTTATTTTATTTTTTTTATGCTAAGAATTGCAATTGGAATATGTGGATATGTATCTAATTCACCACCCTTTGAGAGTAAGTGAAACAATACAAAAATTTCCAGTTCCAAAAGAAATAATTCATCCATTGGATATTAAGGGTGTGTGGGAAGGTATGGAAGAATGCAAAACTCTTGGACTCACTAAGGGAATTGGTGTTAGTAATTTCTCTTACAAAAAACTCGAGGAACTCCTTTTCGTCGCTAAAATTCCTCCTGCCGTCAATCAAGTAAGTCAATTTTTTCAATACCTCGAGAGAATACAAAGATAAATTGACTTAAGAGTCTGTTTGAATTAGTTGATTAAAAGTAGTCAATAGTCGATGTTTATCAAACTCATAAATAAGTAATTAAAAGGTGTTTATAATAATATAATTTGACCAATTTATAAGCTAATTTTTTTTATTACTAACCAACTTATAAGTTTACTCAAACACCCTCTTAACCATTTCATCTTTGGCTATGAATCTAACTGTACCTATTACTTTCCACTCGATATATATACAAATAAAAAATTAAAATAGACAAATCTATCTCAATAATGAATATAGTAGCACTTATATATCTCAACTGACTTAAAATTTTGAATTTGCATTTGTCTGATAAATGGCTAATTTTGTTTTGTTGAGGTGGAAATGAATCCAATTTGGCAACAAAAGGAACTAAGGGAATTTTGTAAGGCAAAGGGAATTCACATAACTGCTTATTCTCCCTTGGGTGCATATAATACAATTTGGGGTGACAATAGAGTTATGGAATGTGATGTTCTAACTCAAATTGCTAAATCCAAAGGGAAAACCACTGCTCAGGTATTTTTCTGCTGTATTCATCTTCTTGTGAATTATATTTTAATTGTAATTTTCATCCCTTAGTCGCGAATTATATGGTATGGTCTTTTCTATCTTTATTGCTTCTAACGAGGACACTAACCTACTCGATATTACCAGTCGAGGGTTTAGTCTTTCAACATCCAATATTTCACCTTTCAATCCCAGGGAATTGCTCTTATAGTATGAGGTTTACTATGTCCTCAAATTTTCTTTATTAAGAAATATGGTTGTCGACCAATTAGACAAAGATATTCAGATATGAATAAGATAAAGACAAAAAGGTCAAATGAGTTTCGGATGATGAGGGTGGCATGCCACATGGCGTCCACTTCGATGAAATGTGAAGTCCCATGGAATGGTGTTGGCCAGGGTGAAGGATCAACATTGGAGTATTTTTGTAACAATTTTGTAACGTTATGGATTGTGGTGGAATGAATAGTATAACAAAAGTGTAAACAATCCTTTTTGCATAGTAAAACTTGAAGTGAAAGCTTGTGTTGGTTAAATCATCTTTGACCAATAAAGATTGTGGTACGATAAGTAAGATCCCTTCATTCTCAATCAAAAAATTCAAGTTCAAATTTTGAATATGAAAAAAAAAATTGGAGAGATTTTCCCTTGAATAAACCTTACGCAACGTGAATTCAAACGACTTAGAGCCCTACGCGACTATCTGAAAAAAGGTACAAAAAAGACAGAGGGAGAAATTCCATCCGACCTTCGTTTTTTTTCTTTTTTGTAGTTTTTTGGAATGTTGTATCATAATGAATTTAACCTATTATACATAACAAGTTGTCTCTCTTATTTTTAAGAATATTATTCACTTATTATAAGCAGTTATTTATATTTATATTTTATGTGACATGATATATAGTGTAAAAAATCTTCTATTCTACCACTCCATAAAGTTAAATAATTTTGTGAATTTAAAAACAAACACCTTTGTGATTATAAGAAAAATAACAAATATTTAAATTATAAATCCGTCTTTATTTATGCAGGTAGCATTGAGGTGGATTTATGAGCAAGGAGTGAGTCTTGTTGTAAAAAGTCTCAACAAGGAGAGAATGAAAGAAAATCTTCAAATATTTGATTGGTCGCTTTCTCAACGAGACTTGGAAAAAATAAGTGAACTACCACAACACAAAGGTTTCACCATGGCTTCTCTTTATGGACCTCATGATTTTGTGTTGCAATTAGATGCAGAGATCTAATTACATTTTAATCAGAGCTCGGTTTCAAAATTTAATTTAAAGTTAGTAGTTAGTCCAACTTAAGAATGTGTTTTATCGATTGATTTTAATTTGGATCAAATAAATACTCAATAGTATTGTCATGATATTGATGGACATCATTTATTGTTGGTTACATTAACTTTTGAGTAACTATATAGCAGTTTTAGTCTCTGAATTTTTGTTATATTCTTTAATATTTTAATTAGTTTAATTAAGTGTGCTAAATTAGTCCTTGAAACTAACTTTTCCATTAGCCATAATTTTTGTGTGTTTTAAATTACCAAAATGCCCACTACAGACCTCCATTTCTTTGTTGAGTATGAATATGTTTTTTTTCCTAGCAATATGTATCATGTAGCTTTGTTCATCGGGACAAATTAATGAGAAGAAATCACCTTGTAAATTGATGGTTTTCAATCAGCTACTTCATTGATCACTAGATCACGCTCTTATCTATTCTTGTCAAGTTTTGTTTAGTCTTGTGTTTATTTTCATTATAAGTTTCTTCCTTCAATCTAGAATTACAGCCAAACATCTTAATAACATTTTTTTATTGCTATAGTAAAATAATGTTATAGAGAACATCTAACATAATATAACATAAAAAAATCAATTTAAATAGGAATTTGACCATTACAGTGAAATATTCTTATACATGACAATTATAGAGAGGTCTGACTATATATATAGTATGATCTTCCACCTTATCTCTATTTTTTGTACTTTATGGAAATGCTATACAAAACAATAACAACTCTGTGTGATCCCAATTCCCATGATTAAAATATAGAAAGGGTAAATTGTATGTATATCTTATATTTACCTTCAAATATTTGATTGGTCACTTTCACAACAACAATAACATACATAGTATCTTATACTTACCTTCAAATATTTGATCTATTTATTCTTGAGGTTGATTGTAGACTAATTAACATGTTGATTATATATTAGGGCTTTTGTTTATTATAAACTGACCAATTTAATTAGTATATACTTATTCATTTTGGGATTTGTCAGACTTGTACAAATTCAATAAATATGAAAAGTAACGATTTATAATCAATATCATGTGAGTTAATTGTAAATTATACTAGTCTATAATTAACTATCCAAGTGGTCGATTAAAACAATTTGGTTTGGACTATAACAAGGTTTTGGAATTTGAGATTCTTGTTCAAATTCAGGAGTTTGTGGATTTTGGGGTTCGAGATTTTTGTTAAAAGAGGGTTGTGATTTTTGGGGTTTGAGATTCTGGTTCGAAGGAATTTGTGAATTTTGGGGTTTGAAATTCTTGTTCAAAGAGATTTGTGAGGTTTTAGGGTTTGAGATTCTTATTCAAAGAGTTTGTGGGTTTGAAATTCTTGCTTAAAAGGGGTTGATTTTTTAGGGTTTGAGTTTGTCGGTTTTGGGGTTTGCAATTCTTGATTAAAGGGGGTTGTCGGTTTTGGGGTTTGCAATTCTTGATTAAAGGGGGTTGTAGTTTTTAGGGTTTGGATTCTTATTCAAAGGGGTTCGTGGGATTGGGATTCTTGTTCAAATTCAGAGATTTGTTTGTACAAGGGTTTGGGGTTCTAGTTTAAATTATAGATTAACCTCTTTATCACTAGTTTACGATAGAAGACC
>JAJOOS010031075.1:0-11435 GCA_029582725.1 Solanum chiquidenum
GAATACTTAGTTCCCTAATAACTTTTGAGAAATGAACTCAACTCTTTACTCTTTACTTTACTTGAAACTTGAGCCTTAAAATGAAGTTAAAACGTTTAATAAAGACTCTTGAAAACTTTAAGAAACTTTGCTTTGACTTGCTTCTTAACTTCTAGACTTGACTCTTAACTTCTTTGACTTTGACTCTTAACTGATCTTGACTTGGCTCTTAACTGATCCTTGAATTGAATTATGGGTTCAAAGATTAAGATTTGTGATTGGAAAGATCTCATTTTGTTTAGGAATGATTTTAGATAGCTAAACATGAGAAAAGACCGAAAACCAAAATACGAAGGTGGGTCCGCAACGCGGAGGCATAATTAAATTTTGGTTTCAAAAACATATTTTGAGGCAGAACACCTCGTGTCAGCTCCGCGATGCGAAGCATAAATTTTCAAAATTTGGGACCAAGAGCGCGACGCACAACCACGAAATTTCTTCTTCGGTTTTCATCTCTAAACCCTCCAATTTTCTCTAGTTTTTTTCCCCAAACACTTAGGATAAATTGTACCCTCAATAACAACCAATCTAACTCATAAAATAGCCCGGAACATGAATAAAATCAACCCCCAAGCATCAACAACTCAACCAACAAGAATTTTGACAATTGTTCTTCAAGAACTTCACTTCTTAACATGTAAACAACTCCAAATCGTTGAATTGAAACAAGTTGGTGTGTGGGTGAACTAACCCAACATGAAAAGATCTCACATACCTTAATAGGGATCACCCTCGATGAATTCCCCTCGCAAGCTTTACGTTCTTGGCGAAATCTTGGCTTTTCTCCCTTTTTTTTCTTTTTTTCTCTCTTCTCCAAGCCCTAAGAGTATTTCTCAATTCTTCAAACTGATGAAGTCATGTTTTTACCCCTATAAATCCCTAAAAATGAATTAGGAAATTAATTATAGAAAAGACTACTTTGCCCTTCCCTAAATCCGGATTGGGACCTCTTCAATCCAACAACCTAACTTCCGAAACACATATATCACTCATACGATGTCGAAATCGTGCAAACTCGGCAGCGTTGGAAAGATCTTCCCAAGGGATTTCCCACCATATCAAGAACTACTCCTAACTCATCCTGATATAGGAGTTATGGTCGTTTGAAAATGACCAAAACTCACTTTCTTAACTTAGACATAATTTTCCAGATTTCCTTTATCTTTCCAAAAATCAATATTTTCAGATTTTTAACTCTTTCTAGTCGTTTCTAGGTGTGAGATGTTACAAAAAGTTTACGATTAAAAACATCATTCAAATAAGAAGGTGTCACAAATGTCAAATTGGGGTTTTGGTTTTGAAATTATCAACTACCATAGCAGTAAACAATACGAACTAACAATAATGAGACGGGTTCTTGGGATGTGATCCAATTATAGGCTATTATAGACAAATGGGTAATTGCAACTATTAGAAAATGGCTAAATATCAGTGAGTAAGCTAGACAATAGAGGAGATAAACTTTCTCTCGAACAGTTTAGCCGAATCAAGTTGATTTCTCTCGGCCATTAACAAGCATGCAAAATAAGAACAACCCACACCTTAGTCCATTCACTCTCTCGAGCTGAATGTGTGGAAAAGTGTTTAGTATTGACTCTCTCGAGCTGAACCCAGGTCAACCCAATAATAACAGACCATCAATCAAACACCTTAGGTCTAAAACCTCTCTCTCGAGCAAGCCAATAACATAAAGGTAGAATCGTATTTGCAACTACAATTCTTAAATTTACTCACAATAAATGATTTAACTCACTTTTAAATAGCAATTAAACCAACAATTAGAAACTCCCATAAGCTAAAAAAGCCCATAATCATATAATCACACCCCAAGAATTGAGGTTTTAGCTAGACATTATAAAAAGATAAAAATTGTTACCAAATTGAGTTTCCATCAACTGGGTAAGATTGATTTCGTCTCTACAATGTTCTAATTTGAAGAATCTCAAAGACCCACTTCGAATTTCTCAAAAGTGAAAAACTTCAATTCTTCAAAGCTTAGGGAAAACTAAATAAAAATGTCTCAGTTTCCAAAACTCAGCAAAAACTCTAAAAAATATGATGTAAGATAAAAATTGATACTAAACTAAATGTGCAAAAAGGTATTTATAGTCGCCAAAAATGTGCTGCGAAAAGTCACTCATCAAAGTAAGTCGGATTCGCCAAACCACTCAGCGATCTGCCCTTTGGTCATTTCATCGCCCTTTTTGCCTTGGTCTTCCGCAACCTCAAGGTCTGTGGCTTTGGGCGATTTAAGTCTGCATCGTGGAACCACTCGGTGATTCGCTGACTGCTCCTTTCTCTCGCCAACTTGGTTCTTTTCTTTAGGTCTTGGCACACTGGAACTTTAGGCGGTCAAGTGGCCATTCGACGACTCGCCAAGTGGACTTGGCAATCACCAGACTTACCTTTTTTCATTCTTTAAGTCTGTTTTATTCCTTTTTACAAATTAGTGTCTATGTTTTGTTCCTTAATCCATATACTTGGAAATAAAGGGTTTTACATCAATTGTTGGCACAAAAAAAGCATTTGAGGACACTAAACCTACATAAATAAAGCCTTGAATGAGTCCAAATCTCAGACTCATCATCACACCCCGAGCCTACACCCCGGACGTGGCTGACACTCGAGAACCATTGCTGGCCCCAAGCGAATCCTTGGTCTGGCTAACTACTCAGCAGAAGACATAAAACATTAATACAACGATTCAAATGCACTTTACTCAACAGTTTAAAAGATAACTTAGAGAGTATTAAGGATAAAACATTC
This sequence comes from Solanum chiquidenum, assembly GCA_029582725.1. Lineage (NCBI taxonomy): Eukaryota > Viridiplantae > Streptophyta > Magnoliopsida > Solanales > Solanaceae > Solanum > Solanum chiquidenum. The sequence goes on from JAJOOS010031075.1 coordinate 2,806, forward strand.
AACTTAGCCAAAATGGCAACTCAAGTCTTATAGCCTAAGAAATAACAAATCTAAAGACAACTGAACTACTGTCTGTCTATGAAGCCTTTAAAACAAGGACGAATGTCGGGACAAGACCCTCGATCATCCAAATAACTAAAGTACTAAAGCAAATAATAAAAGGAGCCCTCCAGATAGAAAAAAGGCTCATCAAAAGACTCTGAGTGCTCAACTGGATCAACGAGGCGCTGGATGCTGATCCTGGTTACCTATGTCTGCATCATAATAAGATGCAAGCCAACTGGCATCAGTACATTGAATGTACGAGTATGCAAGGGAAAAACTAAAAATAACATAAGCTTGAAAGGAATCTGAAAAGGAACACTTACCTTGGCTAAACTCAACTCATGAATAACTCAACTCAATGTAAAGTAAAAACAACAATAAAGGTACGGTTTATACAAAGCATTTCAAAATAGTAAATGACAACTCAATGTATTTAAAGAAATACAATAACAACTCAATTACATATAAACTAATATAATACTATGGGAAATTCTCTAACCGACAACCACCACTATGAGCCTAAGTGGTGATACATCATCTTGCCCACGCTACCAGATCTATCATATACTTTGCCGTCATATAGAATGCCTTAACTAAGTGGATCCACTAGTCTATGCTAAAAAAGCACTAAGGTGTCAAAGAAGGGGGAAATGGTGGGAAACTTGGCGCTCTGAGCGACCTGGGACACTAGAGGCAAAACTTCAGAGGCTGGGTTGGGGCGCTCTGGCTGGGGCGGCTCCCTAGGCCCCTTTCCCAAGTGGGTTTCAACTTTTCTCCTTTGTTTTTCAACTCTAAACCCCTTATTTCAACTTGGTTCTTTTCCCAAACACTTAGAATCAACTATACAATCATTATATATACAAGATTCAACTTTAAATCACACCTTAAAACGTGAATCAACCTCAAGAAACTTTAACAACAAGAACCCACAAAATTTCAATCGAATTTACATCAAGAACTCATATGATTTACTTTCAAAACTATATAACTTCGTTGAATTGAATCATGATTGGTGTGTGGGTGAACTAACCCAACTCTATGTGATCTCACATACCTCGTTGGGATCATCCCTTGATGAAATTCACAAGCGAAAACCTTACGAACGATGATCTTTGGCTCTTTTCTCCTTCTGCATTTTTTCTCCAAAAAAAACCTAACTCTATTTTGAAAAGCGTAAACTGAATCCTATCAGTTTAGACCTTAAATTAATTACCAAAAATGAAATTAAAATAATAGGGTATGAAAAAGACCATAATGCCCTTCTAAAATCGAGATTGGACTTTCTTAATATGAACAACCCAACTTCAAATGGGCAACTCATAATTGTGCAAACTCGGTGGGGTTGGAAAGATAATTGCAAGATATTTTTCTACTGTATCTGTAAGCACAGCTAAATCATCCTGATCTAGGAGTTATGTTCATTTGAAGTTGACCAAAAATCTAAACTTAACATATCTTAACAAATTTCCAGAGTTTTCATTCTTTCCTAAAATGACTATTTCCTATTTTTAACTCTTTCTAGTTCTTTCAATTAGCGAGATGTTACAATATCTCCCCCTTGGGAACATTCGTCTTCGAATGAGATTACTCTTACTAGGAAAAGGGTGTAACATCTAACATTCATATCAAACACCCAACAAGCAATGCAAATACAACATGCCAACTTATAAATTAAAGAGTACTAAGAAGAGAATTAGTACCTTGATCTGGAATTTCTCCGGTCTCAAAGAGATGTGGATATCTTTTTTCATATCTTCCTCAGCTTCCCAAGTAGATTCCAAAACAAATTGGTTCCTCTAAAGAACTTTGACTGATGCTACCTCTTTTGTCCTCAAGTTGCGAACTTGGTGATCTAGAATCTGAACAGGAATCTCCTCATAAGATAAGTTATCATTAATCCTAATATCTTCAGTTGGTATGATAAGTGAAGGATATACCATGCTCTTCTTTAACATGGAGACATGAAATACCGGATGAACCACTGCCAACTCTTGGGGTAGCTCTAACTCAAAAGCTACATTGCCAATCCTCTTGGATATTCTGTAAAGACCAATATACCGGGGACTAAGCTTCCCCTTCTTACCAAACCTCATACGCCCTTCATGGTTACAATATTCAAGTATACTCAATCATCTACTTCAAACTCTAACTCCCTTCTCCTAACATCAATGTAGGATTTCTGACGACTCTGCGCTGTTTTCAGCCTTCCTTGAATTACTTTCACTTTCTCCATTGCTTGATGAACTAAGTTTGGTCCTATCAACCCAGCTTCACCAACTTCAAACAATCCAATATCATATTTGCATCTTCTCCCATAAAGAGCTTCATAAGGAGCCATCTAGATGCTAGAGTGGTAACTATTGCTATACATAAACTCAATGAGAAGTAAGTGATCATCCCAATTTCCCTTGAAATCAATCACACAGGCCCTCAACATATCTTGTAAGGTCTGAATAGTGTGCTCTGCTTAACCATTTGTCTGAGGGTGAAAAGTAGTACTCAAGTTCACCTTTGAACCCACATCTTTTTTCTTTCTAAAAAGATTTCTAGAACTGTGCAGTAAATTGCGCACCTCTGTCCAAAATAATCGAAACTGGTACCTCATGAAGTCTAACTACCTATTGAATATACAACTTAGCATAATCCTCTGCTGTGTGGGTAGTCTTTACCGACAAAAAGTGGGCTAATTTTGTCATTCTATCAACAATCACCCAAATAGAATCATGTTGCCTACGAGACCTTGGTAAACCTGTGATGAAATCCATAGTAATCATCTCCCACTTCCATTCCAGAAGTTCTATATTTTGAGCCATACCACCCGATATTTGATGCTCTACTTTAACTTGTTGGAAATTCGGGAACTTAGCAACAAACTTTGCAATGCCCTTCTTCATACTACTCCACCAATAAACTTCTCTCAAATCACGATACATCTTTGTGGAACCTGGATGGATAGAATATTTGGAGCTATGAGTTACCTCCATAATCCTTTATTGAAGTTAATCCACCCTTGGTACACACAATTTGCCTTGATACCTCAACAGACCATCTCCCCCTTGTTCAAAAGCCATTAATTTTTGCTTATGGCATTTGCTTTCAATTTCAAGCAAAATAGGATCTTGGTCTTGCTTCTCTTTTACCTATGACACTAATGATGATTCAGCCCCATTCATCACCATTAATCCTCCTTCTGTGGAATCTATTAGTTGAACTCCCAATCATGCAAGTCTATACACATCTCTTGCTAGCTCTTTCTTATCTTCCTCAAAATGGGCGGTACTACCCATAGACAACCTGCTCAAGGCATCATTAACAATATTAGACTTACCTGGGTGATAAAGAATACTCATGTCATAATCCTTGAGTAATTCTAACCACCTCCTTTGTCTGAGCTCTTTCTGACTAAACACATACTTAAGACTCTTGTGATCAGTGAATACATCAACATGAACACAATACAAATAATGACGCCATATCTTCAAAGCAAATACTATGGCAGCCAACTCTAAATCATAGGTTGGGTAATTCCTCTCATAAATTATCAACAGTCTGGAGGCATAAGCTATAACTTTGTCATTCTGCATTAACACACAGTCCAAACCAACTCTGGACGCATCACAATATACAGCAAAGCCTTGCGTACCTTCTGGTAAGTTCAATATTAGGGCAGTAGTGAACCTTTTTTTTAATTCATGAAAGCTTTTCTCACAAGCTTTAAACCATTGAAACTTTACTATTTTCTGAGTCAACTTAGTCAAAGGAGATAAAATAGATGAGAACCCTTAGACAAACCTTCTATAATAGCCAGCTAATCCCGAGAAACTCCTAATATCAATTGGAGATATGGGTCTAGGCCAATTCTGCACTGCCTCTATTTTCTGATTATCAACTTTAATCCCATTGATGTACCGTAAGTTTACGGTACTATTGATATATTTCACTTAGGATTTGTGAATGTCTAAGGCATTTCTGTGTTAGTTTTATGTGTTTTTTATTGTAATTTCAGGAAATAAACTCAAGCGTGAAAAGATGAAGATGTAGCTGAGGCAAGTGCTGAAAAGAGTCACCTACAAACCGTAGGATGAGTGACTCCCCATAGATGAGGGTCGTGGGACGACCAGTCATGGCAAGATTGAAGCTCATGGAAATCTGACTAAGTGTGGAACCACGATGGGGACTGACGGACCGTCGAATGACTTACGGTCTGTCCTGCAGCTACGTAGAAGTGATCAGAGGATTGGTTCCAGTACCTGAGTTAAAATAATCTAAGTAGGGAGTGACGGAGGTGACTAATGGTCCGTCGTCTCACTGATGGACCGTGCTGCTGGTTCGTGAAAGCTGACTGAGAGAGGTGGATTTGTGAAGATTTCAAATCGGCTAAGTGGATTTGTTTCACATATCCCCCCTTTAATTACTTGTTTCTGGAAGTAATTTGACTAAACGAATATAATTGTTGGTTAAAGTTAAGTCTAAACCATTTTTCTCGTGGGATCGACCCCAACTACAAGTTGGATTCTTTACTTGATAATGATCGCTTATGCTTCTTTAAGGAGGTGTAATTTGAGCGTACCAAATTTTGGCGCCGCTGTCGGAGATCTTGGATTTTAGATTAATTTTAATTACATTATTGAACTTTAGTCAAATATTTCCTAATTTTTCTTTTTATTTTTAATTTTATATCTCTCAGGTTCTGACTCTAGTGCATGTCAAGTACACGGAGCCAGGGTGAACCACTTACTCCTTACCATCCTGAGTTGAATCGAACTTTGCGAAGAATGAACAATCAAGGAGTTCAAGTTAATCCTATCGGAGGCAATCTAGGTGATGGCGTTGAGTTGCAACCTCCGAGGGTAGTTGGTGGGGACAACCAGGTTCCAGCTGAAAATTAATTGGGAGATGCATTGAGGATGCAGGGTCCACCAGACCCACTACTACATGACAACTATAGGGGCAACATCAATATTGCTGACTCAGATGGACCTCTTGTCCTACCCCCTTTGCATCCGGGGCACACATTTGTAGTGACCAATAGCTTGATGCAGATGCTTACATCGAGGGGCTTGTTCTCGGGGTTACAATCAGGTGATCCACATGCTCACATTGCCAAGCTAAGGGTGGTTTGCAAGAGCTGTGTAGGTTGACCAGACTTAGATATGTATGTCATCGGATTGTGAGTGTTCCCTATATCACTGACAGGCGATATTGCTGTATGGTTCGTTGAGCTTTCTTATAACTCAATCTATACGTGGAACCAACTGAAGGATGTGTTCTTAGCAAGATATTATCCAGTGTCCAAGAAGCTAAATCACAAAGATAAGGTCAACAATTTTGTGGCGTTACCTGGAGCGTCTGTGAGTAGCTCGTGGGATAGATTCACTGTGTTCATAAGAGGTGTTTTGAACCACCGTATTGATGATGAGTTGCTGAATATTTCTATCGAGGTCAGGATGACAACAATAAAGCAGTGCTTGATACTATTGCTGGAGGTTCATATGGTGAGTGCACATACACACAAAGTGCAGAAAAACTGGAGATGATCTCTCGCAACAATAAAGCATGAAGCACTAGAAGGTCGGATACTGGAGAAACACATTTGCCGTTCATGCTACAAACAAACATTATGCGGATGAGATTCATGAGGAGATGGCCCAGAAGAGGACTGAGTTGGGGTTGGTATTGAAGCATGTGAGCGGAGGTGCGGAAAAGGTAAATGTTGTGAACTACTTGACTAGAACTCCACCACCAGTTGAAGAGTGTTACTATGAAGAGGATGCTTATGCGGTGAATGATCAGACGGGGGGTTTTCAACTAAACACCCAAGGATCCAACACGGAAAATTGGCGCCAATGTCAAGGAAACCAAGGTCGAAACTATGGCAATTACAACCAAGAGGGTCAATATGTCTGGGATGGGAACTTCAATCGCGACAACAATTACGACCGGAACAACTATGGCAACAGAAACAATCGGGTTGGACCTTATGTTCCCTCTCAAAATCGAGAATCTGGTACTAGGGAAGCTGGAGGAAATATGGCGTGTATTAAAGATATGATGCAGAAGATGATGATAAGGTTTGATGCAACTGATGAGAATGTGAAGGAGATGAGAAATGACTTGTCTGGTATTAGTCAAAAGGTTGATACCCATGCAGTGTTAATAAAGCATCTATAGCAACAGATGACTCAATTGTCTACTACAGTGAACCTACGTCAACCTGGCACTCTTCCTAGCAACACCATCCAAAATCCAAAGAATGATGGTCATTGTATGGCAGTTACTACTCGAGGGGGTAAGCAAACCATTGATCCACCTATGACATTTGTGGTGGATGTTGAGATTAGAAAAGAAGATGATGTGGTAGAAGTTAGAGAAGAGTCTGAGATTGCGACAAAAAGAAGCGGAGATATCTCAAAAAATGGTCCCCATACCTAGACCTCCACAACTTTTCCACGAAGGTTAGTGAAGAAAATTGAAGATGGTAAATATCACAGGTTTATTACTATGTTGAAACAACTTTCCATCATCATGTTGTTGATAGAAACTTTGGAACAAATGTCTGGATATGCGAAGTTTATGAAAGATATGGTAACAAAGAAAAGGTATGTGAGTTTTTAAGATGATGATATATTGCAGCATTGTAACGCTATTGCTACAAGGTCTCTTGTGCAGAAGAAGGAAGATCCTGGTGCTTTCACGATCTCATGTACTATAGGGTTGTTACACTTTGCTAAGGAATTGTGTGATCTTGGTGCTAGCATCAACCTCATGACATTGTCTATTTATAAGAAGTTGGGTCTAGGGGATCCAAAGCCTACTACGATGCAGTTACTTATTGTCGATCGAACCGTGAAAAGGCCCATTGGTGTACTCCATGATGTGCTAGTGAAAGTGGAGTCGTTCATCTTTTCGGCGGATTTTGTGATTCTTGACTGTGAGATTGATTTTAAGGTTCCCATCATCCTTAGGAGACCATTCCTTGCCACAGGGCGTGCGTTGGTTGATATAGAGAAGGGGCAGATGAAGTTCAGACTAAACAATGAAGAAGCAACTTTTAATATTTATAGGTCCATAAAGCAGAGTGGTGAGCTCCAAACGGTATCTGCTATAAATTACAGAGTTAAGAGTGGAACAAAAGTGCAAATTGAAGAGTGACTAGGTGTTGAGGCACTAGCAGCAGTTATGATGAATTTCAATAGCGATGGTATTGAAGAGTACGATGAGTTGGTAGGTACATTCGATAGGTGCGAATATCGGTCAAAACCAAAGAAGTATGAGTTATACATGAAGAATTGCGAGTCCCCACCCGCGACACCATATATTGCGGAGGCACCAAAATTGGAGCTTAAGGCTCTACCACCGCATGTGAGGTATGTATTATTGGGTAGAAATAACACTTTGCCGGTCATCATTGCGGAAAATTTAAATGCGAGACAAGTAGAGTGCTTAGTGATTGTGTTAAAGAGGTTCAAGTGAGTTATTGGGTGGACTATTGCGGATATTATTGGGATTTCTCCCAGTATTTGTTCTCACAAAATCCAACTCATGCCAGATTACAAGCCTAGTATCGAGCACCAGAGAAGATTAAATCCACCTATGCAAGAGGTAGTTAAAAAAGAGATCATCAAGTGGTTGGATGCCAGAGTTATTTATCCTATTGCAGATAGTAGTTGGGTGTGTCCTGTGTAGTGTGTGCCTAAGAAGGGTGGTATTACTGTGATTCCAAATGAGAGAAACGAGCTTGTTCCAATGGGTCTTGTGACCGGATGAAGGGTCTGCATGGATTACCGAAAGTTGAATGCGTGGACAGAGAAGGACCACTTTCCTATGCCATTCATGGACCAGATGTTAGATAGACTTGTAGGCAAGGGTTGGTATTATTTTCTTGATGGGTATTCGAGCTACAATCAAATATCTATTGCCCCGAAAGACCAAGAGAATACCACCTTCACTTGCCCTTATGGGACTTTTACTTTCAAACGGATGCCATTTGGGTTGTGCAATGCTTTAGAGACCTTTCAGCGTTGTATGATATAGATATTTTCTGATATGGTGGAGGACACTATTGAAGTGTTCATGGATGATTTCTCTGTGGTAGGTGACTCTTTTGATCGATGTCTGGATCATCTGGCTGAGGTGCTTAAAAGGTGTGAAGACTGCAATCTGGTGCTAAATTAGGAGAAGTGTCACTTTATGGTGAAAGAAGGGATAGTTCTGGGTCATTGGATTTCTAAGAAGGGCATTGAGGTTGATAGAGAAAAGGTAGAGGTAATTGAAAAGCTTCCACCACCTATCTCTATAAAAGGTGTTCGAAGTTTTCTTGGGCATGCAGGTTTCTATAGGAGGTTCATCAAGGACTTCTCTAAAATTGCACATCCATTGTGCAAACTGCTCGAAAAGGAGTATAAGTTTGATTTTGATGATGCTTGTCTGAGAGCATTTGGAGAGTTGAAGGAGAAGTTGGTCACTGCACCTATCATTATTTCACCGGATTGGGGACAACCGTTTGAGGTAATGTGCGATGCAAGCAGAGTGGCGCTTGGTGTAGTATTGGGACAACGGCGAGAGAAAATTCTTCATCCTATTTA
>JAJOOS010031076.1:0-10535 GCA_029582725.1 Solanum chiquidenum
TCTCAAAAATGGGGACCAAGCCTTGAAAGGCTGCCTACGTATCTCTTAGAGGAGAATTCAGGTCCTATGTAGTTCGACCCACTTGAGTCTTTTTTGATTTGAGATGACAAATCTCTTTTTGATATGAGAGAGTAATATTTGAAAAATGAAGTTCTAATTTTGTTGAAAAGCTAAAGACTCGAAGATTATTTGGACGTACTTTCGATAGTGACTTGATATTTATGCTTAAAGGGTTCTAGAAAAATTCCAAGACGAGTAGACTAGAGCATCTTCAAATAAAGCAACATATTCACACAAACAATTATAACTCATAAACAAATATTGCGCGTTCTAAACAAATATAAAACCCTTTTGTGCCAAGGGTAGGCCTAACGATTTGAAGGATGTATAACGTCGTTTGAAACATTCTATTGCCTCGAAATCCAAATTTATACAAATTTTATGAATAAAACTGAAAGGGTATCGTACATAATAGGGAAAAGGGATACAAATAATCAATCACACGCATGGGTACAATCCTAAATAATTCTTCCATGGACGATCCTTATTTTTGATTTATTGTCATTTCCGAATGTCCACGCTTTTGGATGAAATGGTAACTTGATCCTTCTTCGACTCGAACAAACTATTAACTCCCAACCCCAAGAGACAATATTTTTCCAAATGACGTATACATCCTTCAAATTTAAACACATAAGTATGATTGTCTTTTATTAACCAATGGGCCAAATAGACACAAGATGGGCCTCTAATGGGCCTAACACGCCTTGGGTGTTGGGTCGACTTAGTTAAAAATGCATTAAATTTGGAATTTGGTTTCGCTCTACGCTAGTTGACTAAGAGTGACTTTTCAAAGACCAGGAACTCAAGCGGACAACTTAGGCTGGAACTCATGACAATCATTGGACGCATGACGAACCAATAAATGACCGATGATTCCAGAAAAGGGTTGAGTATAAGAAAGTCTGACTGCGGTTTCGCAAAATCGTTCTTTAATATACTATACATACATATTGGAAAATGTCATGAATGCAATGACAGTTTATAGCAATTGAACAAGTAAAGAATACAAACAATTCAATAATTAATAACAAGTAGTCAAATAGTCAAATTCTTATGGTTAGAACTTAATTAAATCCCCAGCAAAGTCGCCATTTTTGTTTTATCAAAAAATAAAAAACAAAAATGGACTAATTTCAAAAAATCAACTAAACTTATGTTTTTGAAGAAAAAATGATTTTCAAAAGAGAGTCGCCACTTAATTTTTGAAATAAATTAAGAAAACTTATAAAATTCTAACGACATTAAAACAGAAAAATTATTTGAAATCCAAAGAGGGTTCGGGGTTTAATTTACATTTCGAGAAGGTGTTAGGCCCTCGAAATGTCCGCTAACTTGCGGTTGACCAACAATTTGACTAAAATGACTTTTGACCAACTTTGAAAATATTGATTAAGTATAGAAAAGATTTATTATAAAAATTTAAAGAGAATCAATTTGTTGAGAAAATATTTTTTAAGCACAAGCAACTAAATAAATAAATAACTAAAATAAGAACTTAAACATTTTAAACAACATTAAAGGAGAAATACGATTCTTGGGGATTTAATTAAGTCAAACGAAAAGAAAACAATGTTAGAGAGTTAATACAAAACAAGTAATAACAAAGGAGAATAATAAAGGAAATTTGGGCATTTGTCCAACCTGTCCTAGGTCTAACAAAGGAGGAATGCCAAAATAATGGGTTTGGCCCATTTAAATCAAAAGAGGTTGCTGATACTCATTGTATTGGTATTTTGGGCTCAATTCTCGCCTGGACCTGCTGCTGCAATTTTCTTAAGACTCTTGGCCCACTTCCCTGTATATCATGCGTATAACGGGTGTATACTATTATGTACGACTTGTACCCAACCCATTTTGGACTTTCCAAAATCTGTATTTTTTTGGAACTTTGTATTAACGCCCTTTTCAACTTGTATTTTCATTTTTTGGACCATATACTGTATTTTTTTACTGTATACCAGTGTATATAGGCTATTTTTCTACATTATTTGCTTCCAAAACCTGTATATCAGCTTTCTTCCCCTGCATTCAACTTTCCTTTCTTTGAAAAATATTTAAGGTTGACTCGATAAGAAGGACTTGAGCCTCCACGGCTCATTAGAAATGTGAATGGGAAGGTACTTGAGTCCAATTTAGACTCCACATGAGTTCACATGATACAAAAAAATAAAGATAGGAATTAGCACCCAAAATAAATATGACAACAATGCATCTAAACTATTCCTCAATCAAAACAATGAAAATCCAAAGAGAAAGAATATAAAACAACAATTGTACCAGTGACTAAACTCATGAAAAAGTATCAAAAGTAATTAAGCTTAAACAACTATTCTAGATAAATTTAACTACTACTCATGATAAACACCAATAGCTAATCGGATTGCTACTAATTCAACACATTTGACTCCAAAATAGTAACAAATTGAGAAAATTAACTGAAGAAGAACTGAAAATTTGAATACTAAATAACAAGAAAAATATCACTTTCTAATTAGATTGCAAGGATAAGCCAAATTGATGCAAATAAAAAACAGGAAAAGACCAAGTAATTACTAAGTTTGAGCAACCATTTACAGAGAAAAACTGCTTCAACAATCCATCTGTTGATGATTTAAATGTTAATATTGGCTAGAACCGGCAAACCTTTAAGAACAAGCATCAATAGCATACTAACCTTTCACAGGATACCAACCATATAGAATTTAAAATGAATGGAAATCAACTACATGGATAAATTGCTGCATCCCAAATTTAGTCCAATCTTCTCGGAAAATATATTAGAATATGAACAAAAGAAGCTAAGAAAAATTAGAAATCGCTACTGCAATCCAACAACAAATACAGAATACAACACTCATAGCATTCCAGCAATATCAAAAGACACAATAATTTATTAATCAACACATGAAATATTAAAGAGAAGGATTAACAGAACGGAAACAGAGCCAACCACATATCAATGGAGAGGAAACGAAACATAACACTAAGAATATTACCTATTCCGGTGCAGTGAACTGAAAAACGAGCTAATCACGAAGATGATTCCACCACCGAAGTGCGACTCCGAGACACAAAAAGAGGGTCGAGTCCGAACAAGAAACCAACTTGAGTATTCTCTACCTCACTTGTCAATTTTTGGGTCTGTTTTACCTTAAAACTTTGCATTCTGGGTATTCTTTATGTATGTGAACCATTGCCTCTATATGTGAATTATATTCTTCAACCTCGATTTTCCCCAATTTTTTCCAAGCCCCCAACAATGAAGAAGGAGAGGGTCTTTTATAGAGGACATCTAAGGCTGGAAAGGGGGTAAAATGGGTAAAGAATTTCAAATTTGAAATTCGAATTCTCCTGAATATGATTTGAGGAGTTGTAATAGTACCAATTCCAAACGGAATTGAAAGGAGAGTCGTCCGATTCGAAGAGCAAGGACGAACCATCTCTGAGATTGCAATACCCGGATTATTCCCGTACGAAAAAGATAAAGGGGAGAGGAATCGCAGGCTACGTGTGAGTGAGCAGCGCTGCTGGTTTAGTTTCATGATTTTTCCTTGGGGTTTCTGGGTTTACGCATTTAGGAGGAAGAGGACGCAAGTACAGGGATCAGGTTTTCTGTATGTGCTGCTGATTGTATTGCATGTTGGTGGGCTTGGGAATGGGTCAGCTAGGAATGAGGGGAATGGGCTGCTGAAAAGAGGAAAAAGGCCCAAAATTTGGTCTCCAAATGGGTTTAAGGAGACGTCAAAGATGGGTTAGATCTTGGAGTTTAAGAAATAGCCAAATTGAGTTAAATTAACAAATTATGCTAAAACCTAAATAAAACGAATTAATATTAATTAATTAACGAGCTTCTTAATCTTAACAAAATAAAATAATTAACTTAATTGTAAACTAATGATTCAAAATTATAACCATAATTTAAACTAAACTAATTTAGTAAAATACTTACTAAAATTAAAATCTTTTTGAGATGATTTTTGAAATGTTTATAAAATATACTAATTATATATACAAAATTATATAAAACATATATGTTACTTAAAAATTATAAAAATGATGAAATTAATTAAAAGTAACTTGAAAAATATTTTGAACTTCATAAAAATTAATTATTTCAAATCGTTTGGAATTTAAGAAACTCAGTGATTAATCTATATTGTAGAGGTCCAAAATTGGGTGTTAACAAATGTCCCTCATTTGACTTGAAATGATGAAAGAAATCTGAGGCAAATGAAATTGACAAATCCAATTTTGGCCGACCACATTTCATCATTCAGAAAAGAGTTTTTGGTACGGACTTTAAGAATTATGGCTGAACCCCAGAAATGAGTTTCCTACATATCTCATGCTATATGAGAATTCAGGCCACTTGTAGTTCAATACGCTTGATTCGACGCATGATTTTGAAAGAATTCAAAAGCTATCCCGATATCAAATTATGAAGAAATCAGAATCCTCGGGATAAAGATTTAAGAGCGAATGTTGGAATACAGCCGAGTTTTCAACATTGTGCCAACCTACATATCCTTAAACCTTGGGAATCAGGTTGCTTGTAGTTCAACTTGATCGGTTGAAAAGAAAAACTAGCATGCAAGATAGCTTTGGTTCTGGAAGAGTGACAAATAAGTCGAGTCTGAAAAAGAAGCTTGCAACCTCTTAGCCATGAATGCAGAGCTCTTCACATCCATAAGTAAGAACTTACACGGACATAATTTCCAAAGCTCTTGGTGTATTGCCACTCGGATTGGAAATTTTCTACTGGTGAAAACAGAAATTTTCCGAATGTGAAACTAAAATAGAAAAACCCAAAAAAAAACCACATGCTTTTTGATAGGGGTCTGGTTTGATTGTGGTGGAAGTCGCTCCTCAGTTTGCGTTCTAAGAGTTTGACACTCCTCTTCGGACTATGTCCCAGTTAGCTGCTAAGAAAATATTTCATATTGTGATGCATCCTTGTTGATGTCGCCGCACCTCTGGTTGAGAATTCATCCTCTTGGATGCTCTCGACAAAGACTGCAATAAACTTGTTAATAGAAACTGTAATTGGAAAAAGTGGTAGCATCTCTTACGATGCTTTTTGATTACTCTTGTTGTGAAAGATGTCACATAAGTATGTTCAGTATATGTCTCCACACTCAAAGTAAATAATTAGTAGACATAGTGCCGCTTTAGCTAGCGGTTTGAGTAATAAAAATAAAGAAAGATCATTCATATAACAAATGAGTATATCTTAATGGATAGGCATAAACATATTTTTCAACTAGATGAGAAAAAAAAGTCCTGAGAGTAAAAGATAATGGATACCACTTACGAACACAGTATGTCCATTACAACTCATGATTTTATGAGGATTTGGAGATGTCATTGCTTGTTTTTTGTATGTAAAACTCCGATGATCTCTACAATGAGCTAGATTGCTCAATGATTATCCAACTGTAACGAGGTAGATGGCTCAATGATTATCCAACTGTAACGAGGTGGATGACTCGATAATAGTCTAACTGTAATGAGGCGGAGGCTCGATGACATTCGTTTCTCAGCTCGCGCTAAGAAAAAGATCCATGTTGTGTTGCATCTTTTCTAATGTCGTCTGCACCTGTGGTTTGATTTGAGAATTCATCCTCTTGGATGCTCTCCACAAGGAATGAAATAAACTTGTTAGCAAAAATTGTAATTTAAATAGACAAGTGATACGTTTTACCATATTCAGCAAATGTTCTTTTCTATAAATGTTTTGACGTCAGCCTCCATCGGTTTTGACGTCAGCCTCCATCGGTTTTGACGTCAGCCTCCATCGGTTTTGACGTAGTAGATGATGACTTGATATGATTCTATAATGATGATGACTTTTTCGTAAGTGTTATGTTGATGACGATGCTTTATTGATAGGATGATGATGATCCATTGGTAGGATGATGTTGATGCTCCATTGATATGATGATGATTCTTCATTGATGATCCATTGGTAGGATGATCATTCTTAATTGATTATCCATTGGTAGGATGATCATTCTTAATTGATTATCCATTGGTAGGATAATGTTGATGTCCCTCTGGGTGATGACGTTAATGCTCCATTGATAGGATAATGATTCTTCGGCGATGATCCATTGGTAGGATTAGGTTGATGACACTATGGGTGATGATGTTGATACTCCATTGATACGATGATGATTCTTTATTGATTATCCATGTGTAGGGTTAGGTTGATCCATTGGTAGGATGATGTTGATGCTCCATTATTAGGATGATGATGTTTCGTTGATGATGCATTGGTAGGATGATGTTGATCTATTGGCAGGATGATGACATTCCATTGATAAAATGATGATGATGTCCTTCTCGGTGGTGGTACTATCTCATTTGATAATACTGTAGAAATGTCCCTCTGGGTGGTCGTATTATCTCATTTGATAATACTATAGAAATGTCCCTCTGGGTAATTCACATTATCGCGTCTTATATAGATGGAATTTGTGAATATTCTTCAAATGTTCTTGATGCTGGAAAATGTAATATTATGTCATGGTAGATGTTTGTACATCTTGAGAGCGATGTTTTCACTTGCTCATGCTTTGCTAGAGATTTGAACTAGGTGTCATTACTCCTATTTTGAACTGTTTCTTTTTCTTTTGAAAAATTTCATAGACTTTCCTGCCTTCACAGAAAAGTTGTGAATTTTGGGGAGCTCCTCACCCTTTTGACTTCTCCATATTCATTGAATGAGGGAATGTGATGATCTTGAGGCAAACTTATAGACCTGCATCCACAGAAAAAGTTTTTAAAACAAATTGATCTGTGTTGAGTACTTCAATTGCTTGCTCCATGTCTTGCTATCTTCAGTTGATCACTCCGATCTCTTGTTTCTTGATAGACATAAGATGAAATTACACTAAATGCATGGCATATCAGAAGCCTAACAAAAAGATTTTCAAAAATCAACTTGGGAAAGGTCACTATCAAATGTCATGTCATGCATAGCTTAAATGAACGTCCTTGGTTCGAAACTTCGGTGTATCTGAAAGCTTGTTCTGGAGAATTCAAAAATCCTTAAAACTTGGAAAAATTCAGACACGGTCCTCCCGAAATTTGCTATATTTGAAAGATTTTGCAGTTGACTCTGAAAACAAAAGGTGTTGGAGATTGTTGCAGTTGACGATGAACTTGAACGATGCCAGAGGTCATTTGAAGTTAGCTTTAAACTTCTAATATTTTTGAAATATTCAAAATTTACTACCAACTTCTAGTGATTCTTAAAGGATTTTTTGAGGTCATCCTCAAAAATTTATGTCCCGGTTAGATGTCTTGGGGTATCTCGAACTGTTGATATATGACTCGTAGAATTTTTAAGACCCTCTCAAAAATTCTATCCCAGATGCAATTCCCAATGTATCTTCAGCCTTGCTTGTTGTAGAGATCCTCTTCTTGAGAATTTTTGAGTTCCTCTCAAAAATTCTATTCCAGTTTCTATTGTAAAGAAAAATAGAAATCTTATGGGAGATATGACCGAACCGCTGTGGCGCCTATATATCCTGTTAAGGCAGAAATCAGGTCAAACATAGTTCCCCTTCTCGAGGATTAACAAAAATAATAAATTAAATGAGGAAACGACCGAGGCCGACATAGGCCACCTACGTATCTCATTTTTGAGAATTCAAGTCAAACGTAGTTCAAGTACAAAGAGATATTAAGAGGGATAAAGGGGGTGACCGAGGCCGACATAGACCGCTTACGTATCTCATTTTTGAGAATTCAGGTCAGACGTAGTTCATTACAAGGAAAGGTGTGATAGAATGGAAAGAAAGATATTAAATGCATTTTCAAAAGAAAGATAACAATAACTTCATATGCAAAATTATGGCCAATACTGGGGCATACTTCTTTTCAACCTTTGATGTTGAATATCTTCAAATGACTCTGTTCAGAAATGTCTTGCACTTATTCTTAAGCATCCAATACGTTATCCCTTGAAGTGGTTTCCTCAATATTGATCAAATTGTTGTTGATCATGTTTTGAATCTTGTGCTTGAGGGTCGAACAATTCTCTGTATCGTGTCCAACAGCTCCTGAATGATAAGCACATCTGTGGACAGCTCTATAAAATTTTCCTAAAGGATTGGCTGGTGTTCCTTCTATGGGATGGAGTATACCCGTTGCTTTCAACCTGTCATAAAGATGAGTTTGAGATTCCCTTAATGGTGTAAAAACTTTAGGAGCCTTCCTAAAGTTTGGGCGGGGGAATTTTTTCTGATTAATATTGTGGTTTCAATATTTTCTTTGTGGAGCCGACCGCATATTGGTAGTCATGACAATGGATACCTCTTCTTCTTTTCCCTTTGATATATCCATATCACTAATTCTGGTAGCTTTTCCATTTCTTGCAATGTTGTAAGGTTTGTGACTTTTCCAGTCTTGATACCATTTTCCAAAGTTTCTCCCACCTTGACAATCTCAACAATTTTTTGTCCCATCATACACAACTTTCTTTCATTGTACTCGGGATTTTGAGTTTGAATAAACATTTCAGTGATTTCACGATCAAACATAGGAGGCTGAACTCTTGCTGCCTCTTTTCTCCAACGAAGAGCGTACTCTCGATAGTTTTATGTAGACTTCTGTTTGATCTTCTCCAAATAGTAGCGATCAGGGGCAACTTCTATGTTTTGTCTAAATCTTTCAATGACATCCTTTGCGAGTGCATTCCAACTCGTCCATTGTTTTAAATCTTGTGATGTAAACCACTCTAGAGCTTCTACATTTAGACTTCGACTGAAGAGGCGCATCAACAATGTTTCATTTTTTCCAACTCTAATAAGTTGATCAGAATAAGCCCTTAAATAAGTCAAAGGATTCTCAACTCCACTAAAAGTGTCAAATTTTGGTACTTTAAAGCTCCAAATGTGGAGGAATGCACAAATCTTCATAATTCAACCCCACAATGTTTGTGGTGTATTAAAAGTCCTTTTTGCATTCGTAAATTCTTCTCTGATGCTTTGCTCGGCCTTTCCTCTTATGATCTTCCACTCCTTCTCCTTCTTCTCATAATGATCGAGTTCAATATGTGTGGTAAAGAGAGGGTACAATTCAAGTGATATAGGAAGATGAAATGCGGTTTTTAAAGGTATGGGTCAAGTGGTAGGTAGGTTTTGGAAAATTTGAGTAGGGATTTGATGGACCGGAGAAATTTTTTGGAAAATGTTGATAGTTGGAATTTGAGGAGTAGGTGACATTTGGTTTGAGGAGCTAGCATGATGTGGATTAGGGGTAGTTAGTTTGATGATGGGAGGTTTTGGAATCGTAGAGCTGGATGAATTGTTTGGAAAATGCTTGAATATTGGATCCGAAGTAGGAAAATAGAGTGGAGGTCTTCCATTGTCTAGAGTAGGAGTATTGGCAATGATAGCCAAGTTCATCAAATATCGAGTTTTATCCATTTCATCCCTCATTTCAGCAATTTGTTGGAACAATTGTGCAATCAACTTGTTCTGTTCAGCAATGATAGGGCCATTCACAGTATTTTCGGTCAAATCAGTGTTTTCAACATTGTCAACCATTTTTCTTTTACTTTTGACAAACTCTGTTCAGAGAAGGAATCTTTGGGATTTTTAGACCTCGTGAAGTACGGATGTTCTGCCATTTTCTCAAAACAGATCAGTTTTGAGTACCTAACAAAGAAAAATAACTCAAAAGATAAACGTGTTAGTTTGTGTAGATGATAAATAATACAAAATATCACACACATGACTGTAAACACATAAGAGTCATTTCACTTGAAGATAAACTAGCCCACGGATATAGAAAGACGACTACATAGACTGAAATTTGTTTATTTGATTTGGAGCTTAGTGAATCAGAAATATCGACTTGAGTCGAGACAAAATCAATTGTATCTTTCATTGTCATACTTCTGATTTTCGATTGAGATGTAACTTTAATTGCTTTGTAAGAGTTGAAAAAGATAGAATTTCTCAAAAATGGGGACCAAGCCTTGAAAGGCTGCCTACGTATCTCTTAGAGGAGAATTCAGGTCCTATGTAGTTCGACCCACTTGAGTCTTTTTTGATTTGAGATGACAAATCTCTTTTTGATATGAGAGAGTAATATTTGAAAAATGAAGTTCTAATTTTGTTGAAAAGCTAAAGACTCGAAGATTATTTGGACGTACTTTCGATAGTGACTTGATATTTATGCTTAAAGGGTTCTAGAAAAATTCCAAGACGAGTAGACTAGAGCATCTTCAAATAAAGCAACATATTCACACAAACAATTATAACTCATAAACAAATATTGCGCGTTCTAAACAAATATAAAACCCTTTTGTGCCAAGGGTAGGCCTAACGATTTGAAGGATGTATAACGTCGTTTGAAACATTCTATTGCCTCGAAATCCAAATTTATACAAATTTTATGAATAAAACTGAAAGGGTATCGTACATAATAGGGAAAAGGGATACAAATAATCAATCACACGC
>JAJOOS010031080.1:0-12982 GCA_029582725.1 Solanum chiquidenum
TCTTCTTTTCCGAGGCTTCTTGGAGATTTGTGAGGTAGTTGTTTGTCATCTCAACAAACCTTCTTACTCCTATTTATGATTTTGTTCTATTCTAGAAACAAGGTCATTTGAGACTTGTGTTTTTCTTTTGATTCAATTGTAATACTTTAGAGGCTTGTACACGCGACAACCAGATTTTGGGGGTATTTTGAGTTTATTCTAAAAAATTCCGTATTTTATTGTAATGGTTGAGTTTTAGGCTGACTTGTCTTGGTGGGTTAAGACGAGTGTCATCACATCCATTTTTGGGTCGTGACACTTTGATAACTAATTAATGATTGTTTAGTAATTCTCGATTCGACATATTTGTTTATCATATCAGTTATTATTATATTTTTGTGCTTACTATTTTAATGCTTAGCTACCATTAAATAAATTTATAAACTTTTTGTGAACTTGAGAGATGGAACCTTAGGTTAGAATGAAGGAAATAAGAAATGAGATTTAAATTTCTAACAAGATTTTGAGATAAATTCGCAGCGCTTCATTTGGTTTAAAAATGGGAAGATACCGTAATACTCCGTAATTGGTTAAATCTATCTCTGCTCAACGATATAGTTAATTTTCCAATCATGGCAGAACGTTAGAGGCTCGGGAGACCATGACCATATTATCAATCTCGTGAATCAATAACTATATAATCAAATAAGTTGATGAAATTTATGTTAATACAATTCTTAGTTAAACCATAATCCTAGATTGATCCATTCATTGATTGTGTAAAGATCCTCTCTTTTTTGGTTAATTGTTCATTAGTTATTTTATCTTTATTTTTAGTCTAGTTAATTATATTTATCTTTGAAAATCATTGTTTGAATAAATAATTAGAATTAGTTTAATTTAGTAAATAGATAATTGACAAGTCCTTGTGGTTCGATATTCGACTCCTAAAAAGAGTTACTTTATTACTTACACAACCGCATGCACTTGCGTATTTGTTTGGACGCAACATGAGCCACCGGGTTGAATTAACCCAACCAAATATTAGAAAATTGGAAAACATTTTCCGGAAAATATTTTCCTTCATACCAAACACACCCTAAATGAAGCATTTTCAACATTTTCATCTAAAAAAAGACTAAAATATTTTCTCCATGTTGAATTCTTAAGTAGAGTACTATTTACTCATGAAAATATGGGTAAAATAGTATTTTACCCAATCCATTTGTTATCCAATCCATTTTTACCCATATCAAATATGGGCGGGTTGAATTATTACCTATTTTATGTTGACCCATTTTTAACCCGCCTAAATTTGACCCAATCCGCCCATTTGCCACCACTAAGACACCCCTTTTTCCAAATATTTTAGATTTGGTTTTTCAAAGATCACTATCTCACCTTCATGATCCAGTGTGACATTAAATGTGTTGGGCATTAAAATAAAATTTTAATTTTGCAAGTACAAATTTAATTTCAACAATAGTTATCACTTCTCTACAGAAAAAAACGAAATTTAATTTTATATCTCAACTATCTAAAAAAGAAAATTATATTTGATTCTAAACCCTATGCATCTCTACTCTAGCCTAAATTCATTATAACTTGGGAGGGTTAAATAAGTTTGGGTTTGTTCTGTATTTTAAAATATTTCTTTACTAAAATGCTTATAAACATCATAAACCCAAAAAAATTATTGCAACAAGAATTTTTGATAAATATCAATACACTA
Source organism: Solanum chiquidenum (assembly GCA_029582725.1). Classification (NCBI taxonomy): domain Eukaryota; kingdom Viridiplantae; phylum Streptophyta; class Magnoliopsida; order Solanales; family Solanaceae; genus Solanum; species Solanum chiquidenum. Next base: position 1,712 of record JAJOOS010031080.1, read on the forward strand.
AAAAAATTGTTAATATAAAAGAAATACTAAACAAAATACTTGTCAAGATTATGAAAATGTATTAGCTAGTTCAAGAGAAAAAAATTAATGTTTGGTCAAGAAAGTGAGGACGAAAGTCAATAGCAAGAGTTGCGCGCAAAGAGAGAGGTTGTGGCTTATTAAATAAGTTTGAAAGTTGTTAACACTTTTCTACTGAGTTGCATTAAAATGATTAAGATTTTAGACTTAAAAATATATATGCACTTAATGGGTCTGGCTGAATTTGAATGATTAAAATTCGGAGCTTAATTAAGTACTAACAAATGAGACATTAATGACCTAAGATTAAACCTCCATGTGCAAATAAATGATCTATAGATACAATAGGTCAAAAATATTACTTGTTCATGGATAAGAATAATAGCAGCTTGTGTTGGAGCTTTTTTAGGCAAGCAATTACCTTGTTTGATATGGACTTATTTTTCTTATCACCAAAATGGGGAATTTCGATCCTTATTTTTAGCTATTTATATTTATTCATAGCAATAGTTTTCTTATTTTTAGTTTTTAGTTGCACAATTTGTAATATACTTATAATTAGTTATATAGTTCACACAATTAACTCATATAAGTCTTATATTTATGAAATTTCCCCTAAAAAATTATTCTTCAGGATAACATTAGACTCAACTAATATATGCGTGTTCCTTGACGAAAAAAAAACACGTACATATGTACCTAAGTTTTACTGAAAGTTTCTAGCACTAAATGATCGAGTAGAAAAAATTAACGACCGATTCCTGTCGTTATGGAAAAGCCAATGGGCAAAGAATTGGTGCCAGAAACGTTTTGAGTAGTTACTTTGAAATTTCTAGTCTAGGCAGACTTGAACGAAATCTGAATCAGGCGAGGTCTACAAAAATCTAGTAGTGAACCCGGGATTTAATTATGAATTCAATCACCTGAGTGGATAGCCAAGACGTTAAGGAACCCTCACGGCTTTATAGAATTGAATTCGGGTGAGTAGAACTCTCGAAATTGATCTTGGCGTGAAAGGGTAGTTTTTGAACGTCAAGGGTTGATAATGTGTTGCGAAATGGGAGCTTGGAACTCAAATTCTGAGCTTCTGTCTCCATGCAAGTCGTCGGGGAAGGATTAATCCCGCTAGGGCGGGGCTGCTGTAGCGGGATGGGGTCCGCCATGGCGGCCCAATCGCAAATTAAGTCGGGGGCAAACTCTAATTTCGTTATTTTTTGCAAAACTTCGTCCTTGAGAGCTAGGAGAAGACCCAGAGCAGTTCTTTACAGTTTCCCACGATTTCTAGTGCTAAAGGTAAGATTATTACTCCCCTAATCCGTAATTCGATTCATAGAACTTAGAATCTTGGGTAATGATCGTTGAGGGAGGGTTTTGGCCTGAAGTTAATGGTGGAAAAAGCCCTAATTGAGTATTGGGATATTGGGTTTGGCCTAGGATTGATAGATTGATTATTATCCGGGTAAATTAGGCCTTGTTTGTTGATTCCTGCGTTAAATTATTTGTTTTAGCCCAAGAACAAGTGGAAAGAATTCGGAAAGGGAAGGCTCAAGTGTCTTAGGAGGATTCAAGCTTGGTTTCGAGGTAGGTGATGGTTTGATTTCCTGTTTGCGTGATCTATGTATGTTAATTGCTTCATTGTATGCATGCATGTATGTGAATAAGGGAATGCGAATCAAATCTAATGCAAATGAGTATATATATATATATATGAACAATTACATGTCATGAAACCCATTACTTGATTATGTGACTATGATCATTGTTCATTATAGGTGTGATTGTGATTGTGATTGTGGTTGTGCTGACTGGATCGGGTGTCACGTTCCGACACATATGAATTCGATCGGGTGTCACGTTCCGACACACTAATAGTTTGGGTGTGGGTTCCATGAGAGGACCACTGTGATTATTACATCCATGTCTAATTGCCTATAATATTGGAAATTGTGTGTTACTCCTGAAATGATAATTGATCTATGTATTTTGTATATGTGTATTTACTGTGTTGTAATTGCTTGCCTATGTTTCACTTACTGGGTGGCCGCGTGATCTTACTAGTACACTGTGGTTGTGTACTTGTACTGCACTTGCTCGTTCTTTGTTGAGTACAGTGCATCTTTAGGCGTCTACTGATAGACCTCAACTAGGGGATCATTGATCGAAGACTGGATTCAAGGGTGAGCCAGTTCTTCCAGGCTGCCATGGATCCTTCTTTGTTCAGTCCACTCTTTTTGGACTCATACTGTTTAGTAAGACTTTGTTTATGTTAGTTTATGGGTTGCACCCCTTTTCTTAGATTTGTTGTTTTACAGAGTTCTAAGGGTTAAATTTTTGCAATAGTTATGTTAGGTTGTTTCGTTAAACTTTGAATGTTTATGGGAACTCCATATTTCATTAGTCATTTAAACCTGCTTCCGTATCTTTAAATGTCTAGTTATCGTTAAATTGCTTAGTTAGGTTGCAATAATGGTTCTCCCACCGGAGGGTTAGTGTGGGTGCCAATCACGACGGTCTGGGTTGTGACAAAGTTCGTATCAGAGGCCTCAATTTGTTGATCTAGTTGTACCAAAACGAGTCTAGTAGAGTCTTGTAGAACGGTACAAAGACGTATGTACTTTTCTTCGAGAGGCTATCAGACTTTAGGAAATCTCTCTATTTTCTTCTCCTTTCGTGCTATGAATTGATTCCAATTGGTATCTGGTGATCCAAATTGGTGTCTAAATTATTTCACTCTTTTGTCCGCCGATGGGTAACATGTGATACAATGGTATTAGACATGTAGCCCCCATCAATGAGCCAGCTGAGGAGCCCGGAGCAAAAGGCCGCGGTCGAGGCAGAGGAAGAAGGAGTAGAGGTCGAGTAAGGGTAGCACCCGTCAGGAGTGAAGCCATAGTCGAAAATGCTCTCAGAGAAAAGGCCCCTTCTGCGCCGCAAGAGAAGGTACAAGAGAATGTGGAAATCGAGAACGAAGAGGATGTTGGACCAGAGGGGGATGCACAGGCAGAGACTACATGTATTTCTCCCTTAGACCCAGTGTTAGTTCAGCAGATCATGACTTTCCTGAAGGGGTTGGTCGGCCCTGGAGTCCTTCCCGCAGTGCAAACGGCACAACCCCGAGGCAATCCCCCCATTGTTGTTATTGTTCCCATGGTGGGTGGAGCTGTAGGCACTGATGTTTTTTTACGTCCCCTATTGAGTCCTGTGATGATTGGTAATGAGCATGAGATGTAGACTAAGTTTCTGAAGTTGAAGTCGCCGGTGTTCCATGGTTCTGAGAGTGAGGACGCCTATAAGTTAATTATGCATTGCTATGAGAGGCTTCAAAAGTTGCATATTGTACATCAACATGGAGTAGAGTTCGTGACAGCTTCCAGCTTTAAGGTAAAGCTAAGCAGTGGTGTAGAGCCTATGTGGAATGAAGATCGCCGGTCTTACCCCCACTCACTTGGACGCAGTTCCATGCTTTATTTCAGGAAAAGAATGTGCCCCGGACTTTAAAGGATATTAAGAATGATTAGTTCATTGATTTGGAGCATGGTGGTATGACTGTAGTTGCTTATGAGGCTAAGTTCTATGCTTTGTCTAGATATGCGACACAATTGGTAACTACTGAGAAGGAGAGGATTTGTCTATACATCAAGGGATTGAACCCCGAATTACAGGTATTGTCTGTTCACATGACCTCTGAAGGAAAAAGTTTTAATGAGGTGAAAGACTTTGTGAAGAAAGTGGAAGGAGTTCGACGTGATGGGCAGGTCAAGGCTTTAGCTAAGAAGCCCAGGAACACGTGTAACTTCCATGGTTCCTATTCCAGAGGTTCAGGTAGTCCGACACTTGCAGCTCGGTCAATTCAGTCAGCCTTGCCCGCTTCTACAAGTGGTTACTCAAGAACTCCACATCAGAATTTTATTCAGGATAGCCAGGGAGCCGCACTTTCGGCGGGCAGCAGGCTATCTATTGACCGCACTTGTTACAATTATGAAGAACCTGGGCATTTGAGGAGAGATTGTCCCCATCTGCACATGTTTGACCCCGAGCAGCAGTAGACTAGAGCAGTGGTACCCGCGGGTAGCGGTAATAATGGCAGAGGACATCAACAAAGTGGTCGAGGAGGGAATCAGCGAGATCGTAGAGGCCGGGGAAATGGTAATGCAGGTAGAGTAGCAATGCAGCTAGGCAAGAAGGTTGTTCATCAAGATGACAGGGCTCAGTGTTATACATTTTTGGGCGAGAACGAGGTAAAGTCTTTTGACGCAGTGATCACATGTACTATTCTTGCCTATGACCAAATGGCTACTAGTTTGTTTGATCGGGGTTCTACTTATTCATATGTGTCAGTTCAGTTTGCCTTGGGATTTGATGCGATTGTGATGTACTGGATGCCCCCATCCATGTTTCTACCCTAGTTGGAGAGTCTGTCATAGTCACCCATGTGTATCGTGCTTGTCCTATATTGTTTATGGGTTTTTAAACATGGGTTGATTTGGTTATTTTGGATATGACTGACTTTGATATAATCTTATGCATGACTCGGTTGTCCTCATATTATGTTGTGCTTAATTGTAATGCTAAGTCTATGACTCTAGAGATCCCGGGTAGGTAAAAGTTAGAGTGAGAAGGGGTGTACAAGCCTAAGCCAGCTAAGGTCATATCTATCATTCGGGTTAGAAAGCTGGTGGGACAGGGGTGTTTGGCTCATATTTGGCATGTTGATGTCGAGTCTCCCTCTATTGAGTCTATTCATGTAGGGTTTGAATTTAGGGAAATATTTCCTACTTATTTTCCTGGTATGCCTCCGGATAGACACATAGATTTCTGCATTATCCTTGAATCAGGTACTCGCCCCATCTCTATCCATTCTTAACGCATGGCTCCGCAAGAATTGAGAGAGCTTAAAGCTCAAATCCAAGATCTTCTTGATAAAGGTTTCATCCGTCCTAGTTCTTCCCCGTGGGGTGCTCTTGTTTTGTTTGTTAAGAAAAATGATGGTAGTATGATGATGTGCATAGACTATCGACACTTGAATAGAGTCACCATTCAAAATGAGTATCTGTTGCCTCAGGTTGATGATTTTTTTGACCAGTTGCAAGGTGCGTCGGTTTTCTCTAAAATTGATCTAAGGTCTGGTTACCATCAGTTAAAAAATAGGCCTGAGGATGTACCAAAAATGGCATTCAGGACCCGCTGTGTGCACTATGAGTTTCTAGTAATGTCGTTTGGGCTGACAAATGCGCCTGCAGCTTTCATGAGTTTGATGAATGATGTGTTCAAACCATTTCTGGATTCCTTTGTTATCGTCTTTATTGACGACATTTTGGTTTATTCGAAGAGTAAGGAAGAGCATGATGATCATCTCCGTATTGTTTTGGGTGTCCTTGGGAAACAACAGTTGTATGTTAAATTTTCCAAGTGTGAGTTCTGGTTGTCTTCAGTTGCCTTTTTGGGGCAGGTGGTTTCAAGGGAAGGGGTATTGGTAGATCCCCAAAAGATTGAAGCAGTCAGGAATTGGGTCTGGCCTAGCTCTATGACTGAAGTTAGAAGCTTTGTGGGGCTCACCAGCTACTATCGTCGGTTTGTGAATAATTTTGCTTCTATCGCCACACATTTGATAATGCTGACCAAAAAGGAGGTGCCTTTATAGTGGACTGAAAAATGTGAGGAGAGCTTTCAAAATCTCAAGACTTTTCTGACCACAACACATATTCTGGCACTACTGGTGGAAGATAAAGATTCATTATTTATTGTGATGTTTCACATTCGGGTTTGGGTGTTGTGTTGATGCAGGATAAGAATGTCATACATTATACATCGCCATAGTTGAAGGTGCATGGGAAGAACTACCCGACGCATGATTTGGAGTTGGCAGCGGTAGTGTTTCCCCTTATGATCTAGCGGCATTACCTTTATGGTGTCACGTGTGAGGTGTTTACTAACCATCGTAGTCTACAACATGTATTCACTCAAAAGGACCTAATTATGAGACAACGAAGGTGGATAGAGTTACTAAAAGATTATAATGTCCCATCCAGTATCATTCGGGTAAGGCTAACGTGGTGGCATACACTCTAAGTCGGAAGGCAGTAAGTATGGGTAGTCTAGCTTGTTTGGGTGTGTCTAAGCGACCTTTGGCCAAAGAGATTCAAATCTTTGAGTCTAAGTTCATGCAGTTAGGCATCTCAGAGAAAGGTGGGGTGTTAGCTAGCATTGAGGTTAGGCCCACATTAATTAAGGAGATCAAGGCCAAACAGTTTGAGGATGAGAGTTTGAATGAGCTCAGAAAGATGACAGTGTCTGACAAGGCACAACATGTGACTCTTGATGCAGGGGGTTTGCTCAGTTTTAAGGGAAGAGTTTGTGTTCCTCGAGTGGATGACTTGATTCATAAAATGTTGACAGAATCCCATGGTTCGCCGTATTCCATTCATTCGGGTGTGACCAAGATGTACCAAGAATTGAAACGACTTTATTAATGGACTGGCATGAAGAAAAATGTAGCTGAGTTTGTGGCTAAGTGCCAAAACTGTCAACAAGTAAAGTATGGACACCAAAGGTCTGCAGGCTTCAACGAATGCCAATTACGAAATAGAAGTGGAAAAGAATAGGTATGGATTTTGTGGTTGATCTTCCCAAGACCTTGGGGAAGTTTGATTCCATTTGGGTAGTGGTTGATAGACTGACTAAATCTGCCCACTTGATTCCAGTCAAAGTAGATTATAATGCGCAGTAGTTGGATAAGATGTATATGAAGAAGATAGTGAGGTTGCCTGGAGTTCCCCTTTCTATTATCTCGGACCGTTGTACACAATTCACATTGAAGTTTTGGGGAAAATTACATGAGGAGTTTGGCACTCAACTCACTTTTAGCACAACTTTACATCCACTGACGGACGGACAGTCAGAGAGAACTATTCAAGTGCTAGAGGACATGTTGAGGGCATGTGTGATTGACTTGGAGGACATTAGGACATGTTCTTACCTTTGTGTGAGTTCTCCTATAATAACAGTTACCACTCCAACATCGATATGGCACCGTTTGAGGCACTTTATGGGAGGAGATGTAGATCACTCATAGGATGGTTTGAGGCTGTAGATGTGAAACCTTTGGGGGTTGATTTGGTGAAAGATGCTCAAGATAAGGTAAGAAGCATCCAAGCTAAGCTTCTAGTAGACCAGAGTCGGCATAAGAAGTATGAAGACCGTAAGGTAAGAGATATGGCATTTCAGGCTGGTGAACAAGTTCTTCTTAAAGTGTCATCCATAAATGGGGTGATGAGATTCGGCAAGAAGGGCGAGCTTAGTCATTGATACATCAGACCATTTGAGATTATTGACTGTGTAAGGCCAGTGGCTTATAGGTTGGCCTTACCTCCTAGCTTATCTGGAGTCCATCCAGGGTTCCATGTGTCCCTGTTGAAGAAGTATCATGGGGACAGAGATTACATTATTAAGTGGGACTCAGTCTTGTTAGACAAAAACCTTCAGTATGAGGAAGAATCCATTGCAATTCTTGATCGCGATGTCCGGAAGCAGAGGACCAAGGAGATAAATTTTGTGAAAGTTCAATGGAAGCATCGTCCAGTTGAGAAAGCTACATGGAAAACCGAGAAGTACATGCGAGACAAGTATCCCCAGTTATTCGACGATTCAAGTACTACTCTACTTTTACCTTTGCCAGCTTTTCCAAGTTTATCACTCGAGGGTGAGTGATGGGTAAATTGGTATCTATTGTAACAACCGGTTCCCATCGTTATGGAAATGCCAATGGGAAAGAATTAGGGACAGAAAACTTTTGAGTAGTGACTTAGAAATTTCTAGCCTAGGCCAAACTTGGACGAAATCTGAGTCAGGAGAGGTCTAGAAAAATCTGGTAGTGAATAGGGTGTTTAATTATGAATTCGATCATATGAGTGGATAGCCAAGACGTTAAGAAACCCGTAAGGCTTTTCAGAATTGAATTCGGGTGAGTAGAACTCCCAAAATTGGTCTTGGCGTGAAAAGTTATTTTTTGAACGTCAAGGGTTAAAGATGTGTTGCGAAATAGGAGCTTGAAACTCAAATTTCGAGCTTCTGTCTCTGTGTAAGCCGCCGTGGCGGGATTAATCCCGCTAGGGCGGGGCCGCTATAGCGGGATGGGGTCCGCCGTGGCGGCCCAGTCACGAATTAAGTCGGGGAAAAACCCCAATTTCATTATTTTCTACAAAAGTTCGTCCTTGAGATCTAAGAGATGACCCAGAGCAGTTCTTGACAGTTTTCCACGATTTCTAGCGCTAAAGGTAAGATTATTACTCCCTTAATTTGTAATTCAATTCTTAGAACTTAGAATCTTAAGTAATGATCATTGTCAGAGGGTTTTGGCCTGAAGTTAATGGTGGGAAAAGCCCTGATTGAGTATTGGGATCTTGTGTTTGGCCTAGGATTAATAGATTGATTATTATCCGGATAAATTAGGCCTTGTTTATTAATTCTTGCATTAAATTATTTGTTTTAGACCAAGAACAAGTGGAAAGAATCCGAAAAGGAAAGACTAAAGTATCTTAGGAGGATTCAAGCTTGGTTTCGAGGTAGGTGATGATTTGATTTCATGTTTGCATGATCTATGCCGGTTAATTGCTTCATTGTATGCATATATGTATGTGGATAAGGGAATACGAATCAAATCTAATGGAAATAAGTGTGTATATATATATATATATATGAACAATTACATGTCATGAAACTCATTACTTGATTGTATGACTATGAACATTGTTCATTATGGGTGTGATTGTGATTGTGGTTGTGCTGACTAGATCTGGTGTCACGTTTTGACACATACATTGGATCGGGTGTCATATTCCGACACATATATTGGATCGGGTGTCATGTTCCAACACATACAAATTGGATCGGGTGTCATGTTCTGACACACCAACAATTTGGATGTGAGTTCCATAAGATGACCACTGTGACTATTACATCCATGTCTAATTGTCGTTAATATTGGAAAATGTGTGTTACTCCTGAAATGATAATTGATCTATGTATTTTGTATATGTGTGTTTACTGTGTCGTAATTGCTTGCCTATATTTCACTTACTGGGGTGACCGCGTGATCCTACCAGTACACTGTGGTTGTGTACTGATACTGCACTTGCTCGTTCTTTGTTGAGTATAGGGCATCTTCAGGCGACTACTGATAGACCTCAGCTAGGGGATCATTGATCGAAGACTGAATTCAAGGGTGAGCCAGTTCTTTCAGGCTGCCATGGATCCTTCTTTGTTCAGTCCACTCTTTTCGGACTCAGACTGTTTAGTTAGACTTTGCTTATGTTAGTTTAGGGGTTGCACCCTTTTTCTTAGATTTGTTGGTTTACATTGTTTTGGTACAATGACTTTCAGTTTCAAGGAGTTGAATTTCCGCAATAGTTATGTTAGTTATTTTGTTAAACTTTCGAAGTTCATGGGAACTCCATATTTCATTAGTCATTTAAACCTGTTTCCGTATCTTTAAATGTTCTAGTTATCGTTAAGTTGCTTAGTTGTGTTGTAGTAATGTTCTTCCATCGGAGGGTTAGTTTGGATGTCAATCATGACGGTCTGGATCGTGACAAAAAAATGACTTTAATATGCTTACTTCAACTTGAAAAATCACAAAGTAAAGGTACCCAAATGAGTGTTGTTGAAGCAAATGACTAATGTATTAGTTGTTGATGCTTTTATGATGGCCCCTTCGTGGACATATAACACAACACAAGAGATGGCCATAATTGTGTACACTTTTCTTCAATTTGTCATGACGTAGCAATCCCTTTTATTATCTCTATTGGTAGCTATTCATTTATTAGTAGACAACTTGTATTAAAAGCCAATCCAACCATATATATAACTATTGATTAATTTTGTAACACTACATTTTATGAAATGTGGTTTACGGTGTTAAATAGGGCTGGGCAAAAACACCGAAAAACCGAAATACCAAACCGAACCGAACTATTTCGGTTTTGGTATTTTGGTATTTTGGTTTTTGGTTCGGTATTCGGTGTATGTTTTTATATTTTTCGATATTTCGGTATGTAATTTTTGTATTATTCGGTATTTTGGTTTACCGAAATATATTATATTAAATAATAAATATTATAATTTTAATTAAATTAGGTCAAAACTCTTTAAACCTTTTGGTCTTTTCAATTTTTTTACTTTTCTAAATTCTAACTTTCTATTCTAAGCTTTAGCAGCAGCCAGCAGCCACACAACCAGCAACAGCGGGCGACCAGCAACAGCGGGCGACCAGCAGCAGTCGGCGACCAGCAGCTGCCAGTTTCGTCGACCAGCAGCAGTAGCCGCCAGTCCCGTCGACCAGCAGGACGCACAGCAGTAGCAATCGCCAACCACCAGTCCTAGTCGACCAGCAGGGCTCAGGCAGCCGCAGCACCACGCACAGCAGCAGCCGGCGATCGGCAGGCGACCTTTCAGGTATATTTTTCTTATAAATATATAAAAATAATTTTAAGTTTTTAACTTGCATTTAGTCAATTACTTGAGAATATTTTAGTGCATTTGAATTTTGATCTATCCATTAAAATAAACTAATAAAGATTTCAGATTTGTATATTTTTAATTTTTATATTTAAACTTTATTTTTTTATTTTGATTTGCTCAATTGTATAATTGTAATATTGTATTTTCTAGCAAAGGGTCAAATCTCAAGACAAAAAAAAAAGAGCAAAAGTAATAAAGAAAAAGAAACCACAATGAAAAAATGAATCCAATTATCATTTTCTTTTCCTTATTTGCTCCTTAATATTCTAAGTGTGAATTCATTGCGAAATAGTTTTTTTTTATTATATAGATGGCTGAACAAAATCAATCAAATGTGGGTGTGGCTAATCAAAGTCGAATAAGTATGGCTGATTCTACGGATAATACACCTACTACTAGCAATGATGCCTCAATTGGCACAGAGGAAACAAAAAAAAGAAAAGAAATGGATCCTAGGTCTACTGTTTGGCAACACTTCGAAAAAAAATTTGAAAATGGTTTATTAGTTAAAGCAAAGTGTTTACATTGTAAACAAAACTATGCTGCTAATACAACTAGAAATGGAACAAGTGGACTGAGACAACATTTGACTAACCGATGTAAAGTGTATAAGCCCCCGCCTGTTGCACCTGGCATTCAAAAATTGTTAAATATTCAAAATAACAGTTCTTCGATAGAGACTTGGAAATTTGAGCAAGAGGTATGTAGGAGAGCTTTAGTTGAGATGATAATTTT
>JAJOOS010031081.1:0-13540 GCA_029582725.1 Solanum chiquidenum
AGGCGAGTGAGAGAGCGAGATCTGGGAGAGTGGCGAGCGAGATCTAGGAGAGGGGAGAGAGGGAACGAAAATATATGTATATATACAATTTTCTCTCGCTTTATACAAACACAAATGCATTTTATACAATTTGCGGTTTTTGTATAAAGTGAGAGAGGCAAGTGAGAGAGCGAGATTTGGGAGAGTGGCGAGCGAGATCTGGGAGAGGGGAGAGAGGGGAACGAAAATATATGTATATATACAATTTTCTCTCGCTTTATACAAACACAAACACACTTTATACACTTGTGTTTGTATAAAAACGAGAGAGGCGAGGGAGAGAACGAGAGTGGCGAGCGAGATTCACCAGGAGAGAGGTGAAATAGCAATAGTTTGCTATGGGGTACAATTAAATCAAACTATATTTATAGCATTTAATTTGAATTAATAGTTTGCTATTATATACAATTTTCCCTAATTAAATCATACTAAACAAAATAGTAGGATAGATTATTGAAAACAATAATAAGCAGTGATAAAAATAAAAAACCATAAACTACACTAAATATAACTAGTACCATTGCAAACACCAGTAAGACAACAACACTACACTGCTTACTAAAACCTTCTACCCTAATATGTGTCATCTATAGTACTCTTCTATTTAAAGTCATATTCTCGATAACAAAAAATAATACCATATTCTGAATAATAATTATAATTATTTTTTATCAAACGATCAAGTAGGTGAAAAGCCCTTTATTTTTGTTGTTACAAAGTATAATGGCTTAAACTCATCTATATCGTACTGTAGTAAATATTTTCAATACCAAACAACCACTTATATACTGCAATATTTATTTCATTTGTTACAAAGTGTAATTACTTAAAACCATTCCTCAGACTTAAATTTAAATTCCTTCCATTCCCCTCTTTAATTCATCGTTCAATACTATTTATACCTATAACATCCCACAATTCTATAATATTAATTACATGTAACGATCGTGTTCGTTGTACTGGACTTGTCTAATGTGGTTTATCTTTTTTGTGTGATTTGTAGATTATTACAGTGAAACATGATTTACCTTGTGAACACCTAAAGCCATCAAAATGGGCTTAGACCATGAGACTTACAAGCTCGGCCCAAATAAGTCACCCTTGAGGCTTGATTGAGGCCGAGCCGGGGTTGGTTCATAGGCCAAAAGTATTTATTTAATTTGAATTAAAATAATTAAAGTTGTAAGGTGTAATCGTTCTTTAATTTACAAGTTTTTTTTATTCATATATCCTTCATTCATTTATCTGTCAAAAATAATTATAATTTTTTCTTTAATAATTTTTGCTAGAATTATTGAATAACGTTATTGTCTGTCACATTTGATTTGAAAATCTTCTCATTTTCTTGATGCATTATATATTTCTGATAAGAAATGGTAATTGAAAACACCATTAATCGTATGCATAATGAATGTTATGATTGTAGTTATTATTTATTTTCAAATAACTTTGTTAGACATGTTAAAAACTTAATATATTGACAGAATTTTAAGTCTAGTTTAGAAAAAAAAATGAAAAAAAAAGAAAGAAAGAAAGGCCAGCCCGCTTCAGCCCGCGACCCTTTTAAGGTTGAATTGGTTTGACCATTTTTAGACCTTTTCAAATGAAGTCCGCCTTAACCCATCAAATTTCTTGACCTGCAAGGTTTGGGCTGAGCTGACCCGTTTTGACAACTCTATGCACATTCAAAAGATAGCATTAAAAAAAAAGTCACAAGTCATTATTTCATTCTGAGTTTATTCTGCTTTCAACTTTTTTTGAAAAAATGCACTGATTATGTTAATCATATTTAAAAAAGTTCATTAATTAAGTTTAAAACTCGAATATTTGGTTAGGTAAAGGCTCTCAATGTTAGTAATGAATTACAAAATCAAATCTTCCCACATTATATTATACTTAGTACAATATAATGGACTAAATATACACAAGAATTTTTAGTGCATTAAAATTTCCTCCACCACACAACCTTGATAATTGCTATTGTGATACAAGTCAATCATGATAAAAAGCACTGACTTGATTATTTATAACCCTAAAAGAAAGCCTAAATCAACAACTACTATTTTATAAAACTACAAAAAAAAAAAAAAAAAACAAGAAGAAAATTATAAATTCCCAACAACTTATGTCATGGCCATTTATACAATACCATATCTTGTGCCTACTATAAATTTCTTTGAAGCACACCTCATATTTCAATATTTAAGGCAACAAAACCTAGCATATCAACAATTGATCTTATCCTAGAGTAGCGATCAAATACATTACTGAGAGTCCTCAAATTACGGAGAAAATTCACAAAGAAGAATCAAGAAAACATACAAATTTGTATTTACAATCTTAATAAATAAAATTATTTTTAAAAATTTATTTTGTGATTGCAGTATATTTTTCGTAATTGAGAAAATTTGTTGCGAACAACCACACACCAAAAAAGTGGATAGTTCTTGGTAGTTAATTAATCATAGACATAAAATTCAAATTCCATTTATTAATTGCCACTTTCATGAGACCTTCCAAAATTCAGCCATAAATTCTAGACCAAATAATGAAAGGAGAAGTAGTAGTACAACTATAAGTAAACATGAAATTTGTAATTAATTAGTATGCCCTATACACAAAGAACAAGAACAACAAATATAAATATCTTCAACAAGGTACCAAAACCTGTTGAAGATTGTCACAACATTACCACACAATTATGTCCCAAATTATGTGAAGATATTCAGAGTACAAAGATCAAAACACTATTTAATTTTAATTATAAATTTAGGTATAAATTTTTCAAAATTTTAAAAATAAAATTATGTAATTAAAAACTACATAAAAAGTAGTATAAGCTAACCTAGCTAATAATTTGAAAAACTAGTTGACTTTTAAAAAGATCACACTTTTTACATAAAATAGAACAAAGGAAGTAGTTATTATAATTAAAAGACCAAACAAATAAAGAAACACATAATAGGTGTATGTCACTAGTTTGAATGATGTTGTGGATAAAAGTTTGGTTTAATTAAATGACTCACATAACTAGTTTGAATATTGCTATAAAATAAAGTTTGATATTTAAATGGGGAATGATATATAATAATACGTACTCCATTATCCATGACCATGAGTTTCCTACCATGAGCCAATTGTCTTTGGAACGATTTAAAAAGGGCAAAAAAGAATAAATATACCTGAACTATAGTAAATGGTATACAAATATCTTCCGTCATATTTTTGGAATATTGGTGCCCATGTCGTCCAAAAACTAGAGCATATATACCCGTCCAAAAACTAACGGACATACACATGTCATAATCTTATCCACTGACCCGACATTTATTAAATATCGGATCAACGGATAAGATCGCGTCTCGTGTCCTTATTTAGTCTTCCGTTAGAGTGAAGGGCATATATGTTCTAGTTTTTGGACTACAGGGGCACCAATGTCCCAAAAGTATGACGGAGGTATATATCTGCATACCATTTACAAGAGTTCGGGGTATATTTGTCTTTTTTCCCTTTAAAAAAATTGAAATTAGCTATGAACTTTGTCACTAATTTATTGGTAAATTAAATTGCTTGAACTCGATCGGATGCAAGTGCTCAATATGGGTGCAAATTTAGAGGTTAAATCTTTCATGATTTAAAATTTAAAATTTTAGGATACAGATATTGATGCGAAGATTCGGCTAAAATAATTCGAATATTTGATAATAGAGTTATATGTCTAAATTACGAGATATTATGTGAAAAACTTACAAGGTATCTTGAGAAGAAAATATTGATCAAGAAGAGAATCCAAAAGGTTTTTTTTATTAAAAAAAAAAGGAAATAACTGACATAGAAACTTCTATATACAATCTATTCCATATTTTTCTCTTTCTCCTTTAACTTTTGTTTTGATTACAGAAATCATTATATCTATCTTGAATTTCTCTATCAATTTTGATCAAAATACCCAAAATTGATTGATCAAATCCAATATAGATCCCACACTCCATCCACATCATGTCGACACGGAGATAACACCGAAAGTGAAGAGTCCAAACAACCTAGTCGTTTGCTTGTACAAGACAATATTTTATAATAATTCATCGCTGATTCGTAGAATTTGTGGCAAATTCTGTTGTTTAGCTACATAATTCATCCGTCGCTAATTTTTAGTAGAGGGAAATTTCTCCCCTTCTTTAGAAAATCTATGCCAAGATACATCCATATTAAAGGGGGGGGAAAAGAAATATATAGAAGAAAGTTACCATAGCAACCAACAAGAAGTTAGAACATATAATTATTAGTACATATACTTTCTCAATGTGCAAAATTGAAAAAGAGCTCTAAATCTAGTGTAGTACTAGTAGTAAAGAAAGAAATAGGACTTCTTTTCAATGAATTAATATCATTACAACTACTTGTTGTTGATGATGAAAATACTATTCTTCTCTTCTTCTTTGGTGCTGGTGGACAATTCTTGATTTTTGGAATTTGATATCTCTTGGACTTTGGAGTTGAACAATAATATTCACTAGTAATATTATTAATACTAGTAGTATCGTTATTCTTCAATAAATTAGTAGTAGTAGTAGTACTCTTACATAGAGAAACATCTTTATCATTCTTCAATTGTTGTTGATTTTGTGTCATGATTCTTGAACTTCTTGTTCTTCTTCTACTTGGAGAATAAGATTGATCCATGGTGTGATATTTGTAGATTTCGCTTAAACTGTCGGCGTATATAACTTAAACAGTATGACAATAATATTGAAACTCAAAATTATAGAGATTTTGGCTATATATATAGAGTTAGGACAAAGAAAAAAGCACTAAGCTAGAATGAGAAAATGAGAATAAAAATGTTGGAGTAGGTTTATATTTATAGTAGAATAAATTGGGGCAGCCTGCCCACTGCCCAAAGAAAAGGTCAAACTTGAACCTTTGTTTCATTGTCCTTTATTTTTATTTTTTCACCGCTTCGTTCTTTTGTTTATTTTTAAATCAACCAAGTAATAAATTATTTTTTTGATTTTTTAGATTGAATAAGTAAGTGAATATTTATTTTTAATATAGTGAATAAGTAAGAGTGGATAAAAAGAATAACATTTTAGTTTTGACTCACTTTAACGTGTTGAAGAAATGCTATATTATTTAAGAAAGGATATACATGTCCAATTTCACATACTTAAGGACGTAATTGGTTTTTTCTCACTTAAATTATTTTTAAATTGTTCACAAATTTTGTTAAATTTGTGAAACTTGTCTTGTTTACAAGTTATATTAGCAGTACGTGACTTAAATACAATATTCATTATATTCATATACAAATCTGGTGAATAATTAAACAAAATACGTAGAATGAAGATATCATATAGTAATATCTTTCTAGTCTTGTAAAAAGACTTGTAAATAATTAGCTATACAGGTAAGTCTTGGATTGATAAGACTTATATGTGTGTCTACTAGTTACTTACAAGTCTTTTACAAGACTAGAAAGATATCATATTGTTTGATATCTTCATTTTAAGTATTTTGTTCAATTGGTTCATTTTTTTAATAGTTTTAAAACCCAAAAAAATAAAATAAAAAATAAAAAGGACCAAAATATGAAGCCAAAATAAATAAACAAAAAGAGCATCGAAATTGTAAAAGGGACAGTAACTGTTTTGGTCGGTCAATTTGGAAGAACATTTTAATATAATGTATTTTATACATAAATAAATAAATAAAAACTCACTTAGTAAGCCATTATAAAATTATTCTATTTTTTTATTTATTTTTTTGGACACATTGAGCTTAGGATACCCCATAGTTTAAGGCCAATCTTAATTGGTAGTAGCTAATGAATTTTTTTATTAGTTACGCCCAATTTAGCAACAAAATAGTATAATTCATAATTAATTTTTTATTTTTTTTTATAGTGACCAGTGTTTTAAAAAGCAAGGGCGTGAGGCGGCGCGTTTTACTTAGTATAGAGCGAGGCGTAAGCCCTACGAATCTTTAAATTTTTAATTTACAATATAGTACAATAATACAAAATTATAAAAATACATCAAAGTTTGAAATAATTACAAACATGATTAATGAAACTCATAGAAATAAAACTTCTAACATGACTATACAAGTATAAATAATCTAATATCTTAACTTTTTAATAATAAAAGAATCATTATTTCTAAAATAAAATAAAATTTATCATACTATACAATTCACCCCCCAAAAAGAAAATAATCAATAAAACTTACTAGTATTATAATAAAAACATCACTCCATCGTGAATAAAAATAAAATTACTTTCAAATAGCTAAATAAAATATGATAACTTTGAGATTTATGACAAAACCATGAAGACCAATGATAAATGAAAAAGTAAAATTTCGTTACGTATTTTTAAAAGAAATGTTACGTAATGTCTAATCACCTTCACAATGTTATCAAATAGTAAAAATGTGACACTACAACTTGTTATTTTAGTTACTTTCAATCTTCTTATCTCTATAGATTAAAAAATTATGAAGTATCATTCATTTATTCAAGAATTATGAAGGTCAACAATGTTAACTAAAGTTTTTAACGCATAATTTGTCTAAGATCTGTTAGGCGAGCCCCAAGCATTGGGCGTTGGGCGTGCTTAGGGTGTAAGTCTTATAGAATGTAACTAACCCCCACACTTGAGTCTCGGGGCGTTATGGTAGAGTCCCGCTCTAGGGGCTAGAGTCCCGCTTTAGGGCGAGCCCCGAGGCGAGTCCCAACAGAGTCTTTTAAAACACTGATAGTGACATTTTAGTTAGTTTTGTTGCACTAGAAAACCTTACTCTTCATAAATTTAAATTCGTGCGTTACAACTATCAAATTTTTCTTTAATTTTCGAACCATTCCACTACAATAAACGATGGTTTACTTTGCTATGTTGACAAGGATCAAAATTTAGAAACATTAAGGTGGGTGAATTTTATATTACATAATTTTATTAATTTAGTTAACCATATATCATGTGATCATCCATTTGTCTACTAGTAATATATTTTTAAGAGAACGTGATTTGAGCTTTGGATACCTTTCATTAATAAGAGAGTAAAAAGGCAAAAGAAAATTAATTTTCATTAACTATACAGAATATATATATATATATATATATATATACTCTTAATTAGTATTTAAGTTTTTAAGAAAATTATTGAACTAAGTATCATATTAGGTTAGGTGGTTAATTTCTCAATTTTGATAAAGTCAAAGTCAAAGTCAAAATCAAAGTCAATCACCTAAAATTAACTACTATTAAAAATCAAGTCAAAGCAAAAATCAAAGTCAACCATCTAAAAACAACTATCAATCAACCAAAATTAAACTCTTACCTCAGGGTTCAAAATTCACCTTAAAGTTTCATAATCAAATTCCAAGATTACATGAATGAATTGCCCATAACTTGTGAATTTAATTTTATGATCAAGTTTTTATTTAACTTAATTAGCTAAGGTCAAGTAACAATTTTTTTATAATTCTTTTTATAAGATACTTTTATTTTTACGAATAAGAATTAAGAGATTTAAAAGGCCATTTTCTTTTATTCATTTTATAAGTGGTTAGTTTTTTTTTAATTAAAGCTAAAAATCCTAATTCCTCTATAAAGTAACATGAATTTTAGTGTATATATAGAGATTTCGAATTTCCTACACGCAAGATTAGAGGCTAAGTACTCAGTAATTCAGGGGTCAAAATTCACCCTGAAGTTCCATACTCAAATTTTAGACATATTTTAATTTTTCAAACCCTTTCAAATTCTTTGAATGAAAATTTTGTATTCGTCACAATATTAATTAAGACTCTTTTTTTTGTATGTTATTAAAGTGTAACATTAAGACTTTAACAACCCACAATTCCTTCAATTTATTATATGTGATACTTTGAATAAAAATCTGACACATGGTTTTAATTTTATTATACATTGTGACGGCACAAATAAATATTGCAGTATGTTATGGTTGTTGCCATTACTATATTTTATCATTACTCTATGTAGGAAAATTTACTGCAATATGATAGATGGGTTCAAATCATTATATTTTGTACCAACAAAAATAAATCATTTAATAAGTCTTTCTTCATCTATCACCCGGTTGTAATTTATTCTTATGATTTTGATTTCACTCAAAGTTTTAATTAAAAAGTAAGAATTTGTTTTGAACCTTGTGATTTTGAACCGTAGGTATGTAGAATATATTAAAGTGTTCTCGAATTTTGTGGTCGATTTTTAATTATATCATGTGGAAAGTTGAAATTAAAGAATTGTCAAAAAAAGAAAAAAATAAATAAAAGAGACTAAAAATAAAGAAGCAAGAAGAACAAATTAAAACGGAACGAGTATATATTCAAAATAGATATTACATTTACTTGTCCAGTTTAAAAAAATAAGAGATAGTTTATCATTTTATATCTATATTTCCCTTATTATCATGTATTAATTATGATCAATTCATTTTTCAGGGAGTGAAATAATTTATATAATAATCAAGAGTGATATAGTTAAATTATTATTTTATTTATTATTTCATAAAAAATATGTCAAGTCAAATATGTTCAAATGTGTACCTATAATACCCATAATTAATCAATTTTCCCTCCTTTATACTTTGGGTATAATCTTATCTACCTTGAGAGAAAATTCTCATTTTGTGAGTAATCTCCTAACAAAATTTAACTTGATGGTAATTTAAATTCGAACAACAAAATATAAATGAGTAAATTTGAATATTTTGATACATGAAGTTTCTTATTTTACGATAAAGCACTTCTGATGATAAAGAAAAATATGTTATTTTCATATGTACACATAAATAGATGAGGTCGGCAAATAATAAAGTATAATAGGACCAAGCATTATATTCATAAAGATTTATGATTAACCATTTACTAAATCAAATAAATGCAGGTTATAAATTCAAGTTTTTTCAAAATTGTTTGTATTTAATTATAACTATTTTGAAATTGTATAGAAAAAAAGTAGGTAAGCTTTAATTTAGGTTGTAATTCACAGGGTTATAGGTAAACCATCAATCACGTTGAATTCTTCACTTATTTTATTATTATTATTAATTGAGTTATTTGAGTAATTAATTAACATGTTAATAGCACTCATAACAATATGTTGATTACTACTAGCCTACTCAAATTATCCAAACACCTATATTTATAATATTGAATTAAAGTTACAAAATTGGCATGTATAATTTTTTTGAATATGTAAGCAATATGTTTTAGGTGTATGTCAATCCTAATATCATGGTATCAATCTCACAAGTATTAAAAATCAAAATTACAAGTAAAAGATGAAGAATATAAATTCCTTAAATTTATTTTAAGGCATTATGACATAATACGTAAATACTTAAAATTTCAAACTTGGTTTCAGCTGACATCTATGTCTTTCAACTTTGGATGTGCAGTAATAGATACTTAAACTTATATAAAATTGGACAACTAGACACATATGTTCTAGGTGACATAATACACATAGGACGCCTTACATAGGACACAAAATTATCATGTATGATGTCACATAGGACGGATGTGTCTATTTATTCAATTTTATATAAATTTAAGTGTCTGTTTGTGCACACTCAAAGTTAGAGGGCATAGATATCAGTTGAAGTCAAGTTAAATGACATATTTATGTATTATCCCTTTATTTAAATTACAATTAAAAAAAATAAGAATAAAGATAATAATACTGAATGAAAGAAAAAATCTCAAACTTAATGGAAGCTCAACTTTCAAGAAGATTTTTTTACAACTTAACCAAATGAAGTACATAATATATTCATCCAAATAAATAACTGGATATTTAGGAAATCAATACGGTAGTATACAATGATATACAATGACATACAAAACATATACACATAAAACGAAGACAACACCCTTCATGCTAAAAAAGAGAGAGTATAAATTAACTTTAGTCACTAATTACATCTTATCCCGAAAATTCTTCAAATTATCATAATTTTTTTTTTTGAACTCGTGAATACGTTGCTCCTTTGCTCGATACATAGCAAACGATACATAAGTTATGTATCATATACATAATTATAAATAAGATTCATACTGATTTAAGTTTGAAATAATTAGGGTTATGTATCAACAGTAACATTTGTACCATACATATTGTACACAAACAAAGTCATAATATATTTGATAGAGTTGGAGTAATGTATCCAGATAGTAAGTGAGAGTAGGAAAAAAGAGATTTTTTGCAATTAATTCAAATTATAGAACAGTCAATTTGGTGCAGATTAAGGGTTCCGAAATATCGAACCAATCCGGACTAAACTGATCAGAACAAAAACTTAAGGGGTCTAAATGGTAATCCAAATCATTTTACAAGGGTTAAATGGATCAATCCATGGGTCCTACATTCCATCACATTATAATAGAATATTTATAAAAAAATGATTTTTTTAATTTTTAATTTCTATTTTTGCTTTATAAAAATATTGTTCTTCCTTCCATTAGTGCAACGTGGCTGAGGAAACAACCGTTAATAGAAGAACATGCCATGTGAGTTCTTCTATTCTAATTTAAGTGACACATCAAATTTCGAAAATCCAATAAATTATTTTTCAATCGTGATCTTTTTATATATTAAAAATATATTTATATTTTTAATTATATTGTCTTATAAATTTTTTTTATGTATAATTCTTAAATATTATAAATTTCATTTTAAAAAATTTAAAATTTTTATGTCTGAATTAACTATCAAAATTACTGAGTTAGACTCATAGAAAATCAAAATAGTACCGTATGAATCAGGATTGAGGAGTAATTTATTCTCATTTAACTCAAAAAATAATTTATTATTATTATTCTCTTCATTTTTAAATGGTTGTCACATTCGCTTCTCGTTAGTTAGCTTGATTAATTCTGAAAAATTAAATTTACAATAATTTAAATTATATGAAAAGGATTAACAATTTCAAATAGTTAAATTATATGAAAAATACTATACATATTAATATAACTTTTTTCACATCAATATAATACATATATTTAAAATATTAATAAAAATTTATGGAATTCGACTCTCGAAAAAACAGACAGGACAAGTATTTTGGAATCGAGGAAATATTCTCGTTAAGGAGTTGAAAAGGATTTTTGTGGGTGTTTTTTTTTTTTTTCAAAAAAAGAAATAAAATAAAATTGACTGACATGATATCTTGATAGAACAATTTGCAAAATGAGAATATATATTTTAAAAGAAAATTCCACTTACACACACAAAGAAGCGTAGAGATGACAATGAAACGATATAGAAGTGAAATGAAATGTTTTGCGACAAGCTGAAATTTTGTGGATTAAGACAAAAATTAACACCGTATTCATTCCTCCCCATTATCATTTATATGAATCTATAATAAAAGTAATACTATTAGAAATTTAATATTAACACATAAATAATTTACTAAGATTTAAAATTCTATTGAACTAGTATATGTATCCGAGCGTTGCGCGATTAGTTAATAAATATAATCATAAAAAATAATTTATTGACAATTTCAAAATTTAAATTATTATAAAATAATATTGTAAAGTTTATTTGAGAGAATATTTTTGCAACTTGATATGTTATAATAGAATATTTATGTAAATAAATCAATATATCAGCGTAGCTCATAAAAACTTGTACAATTTTAATAATTTGTTACTTTCCAAGAACCTATCATATATAATCGCTCAATTAAAGTAATTATCATATACAATTTTTTCTTAAATTTTCACATCATTGCAGCTTATAACGAAAGCTTTATCATCAAATTTAAATACCAAAAAGAAATGTCTTGAATTAAAATTAAATGATTGATGCATGTGTACGATTACTCTTCAAACAAAATATAGATCATAATTATTTATTTTGTGATTTTTTATTTAGTTTAAGAAAATACTAATAAAATAAAATATTATCAACGCAATTTTTTTTATTGATTATAAGATTATGTAGTAATGGATGAGTAATAAAGAGTTATGAAAATAATTTATCTGAAAATGTTTTTTTTTTCTTTCCATTAGCATAATCATTTAGATAGAATATATAAAGGGACTTTTAAAACTAAAAATATTTAAATTAGATAATTTTTAAATAATTAGTTTTAAAATAAAAAGTGGAGAGAAAATAAGAGCAGTTTTGAGAGCAATTTTTGTAATCTTAAGGGTATATGTAAGTCATTTTTGTAACTTTAAATGTATATGTGAGCCATTTTTATAACGTTGGGGTATATGTGAGTCACTTTTATAATGGTGATATATTAGTTCTAAATGATAAAGTTAATTCGATATAACATACCTTTTTCTCTAAAGTAATTAACATATCAACCTTTTTTACACGTACTTTAATGAAATGAATGATGATTTAATTCACACGAAAGCAATTTTATCAATGTAACTTCGAACAAAATATTGCAATACTAAAGCAAAAAAGCAAAATAAAAAATGAACTTGATTTAAAAAATATATAGTAAAGGACAAAATATACTCTTCGTGTCAGGCCGCTATAAATTATTCAAATAATTTTATCCAGAAAAATGAAGATTAATAAAAATGAGTAGTAAAATTCTCTTATCAAGTCATATTTACCAGAAATTGCCGGTTACAATCATTCAAATTTTCGATTTTTTTATATTTTGTTTTTTTAATCCCTCAGTCGTCACCTCCCTTAATTCTGTGCCCTTTTCACTTAGAGACCTATTTTTTTTGTTTTCTTTCCCATCTAGTCTTCCACCATCTTTTCAACTCCTTTGCTAAATTTTTACTTGATTTTATTATTTTATATCATAAATGAATGATAAAATTAGTTATTCAACATGAAGAATTGATTATTGTGCTAAACAAAATTCTACGTAATATATACTTTTTTCGTTTCAAATTATTTATCACAATTTTTTCAAAAATATAAATTGCGATCAATATTTTAAGATGTATTTTTACATCATATTGATATAGAAAAATTGTAATTTGTAGTACACTAGTATATGTGCCAGCGCGTTGCGTGGATGATTTAAAGTGTAATAATTTTATAATTAAAAATAATTAATAAAATATATTATGCACTTAATAATATATTTAATTTGTTATAATAATAATATAATATAATAATAATACAAATTATTAACTTATTTATTTGAGCACATTGAATTAATATTATTAGTACACAATTTATTTTATCGTATTAAAATATTATATCTATAACTGTATCAGCTACGCTTTTAGTTTTATAATATAACAGGTTGAATTCTTTGTAAGGAATACTATTAATTTTATGATCATCTTATCTTTGATCAAATATCATATACTTCAAATATTTTTATTTGTCTGTGTTTTATTCTTTTCATATCGTTTGAATAAAAAATTATATTAGTAATTTATTAATTCTAACATTCCATAAGAAATATTTGATATCATAAGATTAGATGGTATGTTGATACATTTTCTCTATATATTTTATTCAAAATCAAAAGATTTTACAAAA
>JAJOOS010031084.1:0-10095 GCA_029582725.1 Solanum chiquidenum
TAATGATTTGACTTAGGTAAGTTCTAGTTATGTTTCTAGGCTTAAACTGACTAAAATCTCATGATTTAGGGTCTAAACGACGTATCTTAGGGGTTAAACGAAATAGGAAAAGACCAAAAGACCCCTGACTTAATTGCTGTCGGAGTGACCGACGGATTGGACCTACGGACCGTCAATCAATCGACGGTCCGTCGATTGTAGTCGTCGATCGAGTCTGCCCGATAGGGCTTCACTAAAATGAGCATACCTTTTTACTCGGAGGTCGGATTTTAGAAAACTCAGTGGCGTTGGAAAGAGGATTCAATTATCTATCATATCATAGGTCATGGTACACAAAATTCCTTTTGTGCTAAAAGTTATGACCATCTGAAGTTGTCCCATCAACAATTTTCAGCTAACTGTCTGTTGACCCTTACTTACGGTCTGACCTACGGACCGTGGATTGAATGACGGTCCGTACTGGTCGACCATCGTTTGCATCAGAGGCTGGGTATAGGGGACCTCGATCCACGGACACAGACCACGGACCGTGGTCTGATCTACGGATCGTGGGTCTGTCCGTGAGTCGGGACTTAGCTGATTTTTCTGAGCTGGTTTTGGGAGGGGTTTCAGTGGTGAACCACGGACCACCAGCACGGGCCATGGTATGACCTACGGTCCGTGGATGGGAATCGTGGGTTGCACCTGCAACTTCTCAAAGTCTGCATTTTGGTCTATCTAGGATACGGGGTGTTACAGCTTTGGGGCGGGCGCCCCACCCCCTTCCCAGGTGTTTGACGACTTTTCTTCTCTGTTTTTCAACTCTAAACCCTCTAAACTTCAATGGTACTTTCCCCAAACACTTAGGATAATTTATACACTCAATACATGATGGATTCAAACCTAAATTACACCCGGAAACATGAATCAAATTGCAAGAAACTTCAACAAAACAACCCACAAGAATTCAAACGAATTTCATCAAGAACTCAAAGGATTTACTTTCAAATCACACATATTTCGCTGAATTGAATCATGATTGGCGCGTGGGTGAACTAACCCAATGCTATGTGATCTCACATACCTTTTAGGGATCACCCCGACGAAATCCACAAGTTACCCTTGATGAAATCGACGAATCTTAAACGTTCTTCTCCTTTCTCCTCTTTTCTCCTCTTCTCCAAGCCCTACTGTAAAATTCACTTGTCTAAACTGACTAAAATCTGACTTTACCCCCAATTAAACTCCTAAAAACGAATTAGAATAATTAGGTAAGGAAAAGACTAAATTACCCTTCCAAAATCCAGATTAGACTTTCCTTAACCCAACATCCCAAATTCCAAAGGGGATAACTTACTCATACAAACTCGGAATCACGCAAACTCGGCGGCGTTGGAAAGATCATTCCAAGAGCTTTCCAACCATATCTGTAAGTACACCTAACTCATCCTGATCTAGGAGTTATGTCCATTTGAAGTTGACCAAAACTCATTTTTTTCTAACTTAAACAAATTTCCAGATTTTCATTATTTCCAAAAATGACTATTTCCAGTTCTTAGATTCTTCCTAGCTATTTCAAATTGGGAGATGTTACAAGCAAGGCCGGGGAAAATGGTAATGCAGGTAGGGGATTAGTGTAGCCAGGCAATGAGGTTGCCCATCAAGAGGACAAGGCTCAGTTATATGCTTTTCTCGAGCAAGACCGAGTTTGAGGTGTGTGATGCAGTGGTCACTAGTGTTGCTCTTATCTGTGCCCGAATGGCTAGTGTTTTGCATGATCTGGGTTCTACTTATTCGTACGTGTTAGTTCAATTGCCTTGGGATTTGATGTGGCTTGTTGATATACTTGATGCCCCTATCCATGTTTCTACCCAGTTGAAGAGTCAGTCATAGTCACCCATGTGTATCGTGTTGTCCTGTTGTGGTTATGGATTTTCATATTTGGGTTGATTTGGTTATGCTAGATATGACTGACTTGATATAATCTTAGGCATGACTTGGTTGTCCCCCTATTATACCGGGCCTAATTGTAATACTAAGTCGGTAACTCTAGAGATCCCGGGTAGAGAAAGGTTAGAGTGGGAAGGGGGTACAATCCTAAGTCAGCTAAGGTCATATCTTTTGTACGGGGTAGGAAACTGGTGGAGCTGGATTGTTTGACATAATTGGCTCATTTTTGGGATGTTGAGGTCGAATTCCCCTCTATTGAGTCTATTCATGTGGTGTCAGAATTGAGAGAGCCTAAAGCTTAAATCCAAGGGCTTCTTGAGAAAGGTTTCATCCGTCCTAGTGCTTTCTCATGGGGCACTCATGTCTTGTTTGTTAAGAAGAATGAGGGTAGTATGATGATTGATGATTTTATCTTAACCCATAAGGGAGTGGATTAATACCAGAATGACAAGCTTATGGATAAAGAAAGTTCCATTAAGTATACTTGGGTGAAGGAAATTGAAGATTTTAGTAAGAAAGTGTGTACCAAGATTGGGTTAGTCCTTTAAATTTGATGAGTATACCTGAGTTTTAGGTGTCATGTTGATGAAAAGGTTGACTTCATAGTGATAGTCAGGGCTAACTGAGCTTAATGGTAATAAGAATTCACAATGGATTATGATGGGATGCAACTATATAATGAGATTGTTGATTAAGCGAATTTTGTATAGTAATTACGACTTGCGAGTACCTAAGGTTGTGGTTTCCTAATATTTAGTGAGTAACGTGGTTGTATGGAAAGTTTTAAGAGATAGTGGGACATCACTCGAATAGAATTTAAAAGAGCTAGGGTCATGACGAAGAAAGATAGTGGGATGTAGTACAGCCTTTAGAAGGAAGCGAGAGGAAGAATAGTCTATTTGATTGCAAAGGCTAAAGAGATATCTTCAGAGGGGTAGATAATTGGGTTCAGAGACGCGTGATTTCATTCATTTTGCTATGGCTATGGTAATAGTGTTACAAGTCCATCAGATTGGTTAAAAACTATAGGAAAAGACTTGAGAAAGGAGTGTGCGGACTTTAGCTTGAGTGTGATGACAAGTGCTTGGTTTTGTTTTTGAGTCTAGTAATGAATATGATTGAAATTTTAGCGAAATATATGGTAAGATCGATGGAGATGCGATCAATGATATACGGAGATCCATGAATTCATAAAAATCTTCAAGGTACAAGCTAATGTTGATAAAGAAAGGGATTGTGTTATATGGTGGAAATTACAATTCAAATTTTTCATTGTAAGTCTACATTTGTGGTGATGTATTTTGTCAAGGTATTAATTGGCAAGGTGATAAATGATCAATTGTATTCGGTATTGAGCATTTGAAAGTACTTACACCTGGGTTGAGTCGTAAGTTTACTACTATTGATTGTTAAAGTACCTAAGAAAGGTTTTATTTAAAGGTGTTGGTTTATAATAAGGTAAATGGTCGGAGTGTTTATGATGGTTGTTAGTATTGTGAGTATGATTCACTAGATATGCTTTCGTGTGTTTTCACTTTTGTGAGTGGATCCCTTGTGGTGGATTAGGGGTACCAAATCCTGCAATGTTCTCTTAGTTGAGTGGGAAGATTGGGAAGATTTGGTTATTTCGAAAGACATATTTGGCGTTGTCTTGAATTGTTAAAGTATTTTAGTGGGTCTACATGTACCACCTTGCTTATGAGAATTTACAGAAGAGCTACCATACGTATTTGTGGTTGTCCGGCAATCTTAATATTCCTCTAGTCGTCGAGGTCATGTATCGATTATGTGTTGTTGAATGTGGGGATCATTGGATCCAATTCTACTGTTCTTAAGAGGTAATCTATAATTACTAAATCTAGCATTTTAATAGTGTTGTTGGAGGCTTGTATGCTTGGACATATCCCTCGATGAGTATCTAATGTCTAAAGATTGAAATTTTTGTAACTTAATCTCATGGGAATTTATGTTGTGGGATAGAGATGTTGTTAAGAACTATGATTGTTTGAGTATCATGAGCGTGTGTTGGTTGGTTTAGGTTCACTTCTATTTGTAGCGAGTATTGACTTGGAATTTTATCATGCTTAAGTGCTAAAGGATTTGTCCGGATGATTGTGTCAAGATCATTGATAGCATGTGGCAGACATGTGTACGATCAAATTTGGTGGTTGTTAGGATCGCTTTTGTTGTATTTAAGTTACATACAATAATATTTATCACTCGAGTATTGAGATGACTTTATTAAGGCATTGTAAGGGAGGATGTGTAGGTATTCAATTGGTTGGTTTGAGGTTGGAGATGTGAAATCCTTAGTGGGTAAAGAGATTCGGTAAGAAAGTATGTGAGACAAGTATCCCCAGTTATTCGACGATTTAGTTACTATTATATTCTTGCTTTCACCCTTTTCTCCTAGTTGTCACTAGGGGACGAGTGATGGGTAAAATTGGTATCTATTGTAACGACCTGTTTCCTTCGTTATAGAAAATCCAACGGGGGAAAATTTGGGGACGGAAATTTTTTTCGTAATATCTTAAAATTTCCCAACCTAATCCAGATTTGAACGAAATCGAAGTCATTAAGATGTAGGGAAATTTGGTAACAATCGGGTGAATCATTTATAATTTTGATTACATGAGTAGTTAGATAACTCGTTAAGGAATCCGTACGACTTAACGGAATTGAATTCAGGCGAGTAGAACTCTCGGAATCGATCTTAGCGTAAAGGGTATTTACTAAGCGTCGTGGGTAGAGGTGTGTTGTGAAATGAGAATTTTGGAATTCTTGAAATAACTCTTTGTCTCGAGAATGCCGCTTTGGCGTTGGGTTTTACCGCTTTGGTGGGGCCGGCCCGCTGTGGCGGGGTGGTGACCGTTGTGGCGGGACCGACGTGAATTAAAGTCGTTAATAAAACCCTAAACGACCTCATTATACATTTTTTGACTTTTAGAGCTAAGGAATGAACCCCAGGTGACTCCTACTCATTTTTCACCATTCTTGAGGCTAAAGGTAAGCTTTTCACTCCCCGAATCATTTTTTTGATTCGTAGAATGTAATAGAATGGGTGAATATTAATGGGGGAGAAATTTTTTATAGATTCTATGGTGGAAAATCCTTAAATTGGGTAGTAGGATCTTGGGTTTGGTCTAGGGTTATTGGGTTTGTTATAATCCAGATAATTAGACCTTTGATTGTTGATCCTTGCTTATAAATTATTGTTTGTAGACCTAGAACAAGCGGAAAGAATCTGGAAAGGGAAGATTCAAGTGCCTTAGGGGATTCAAGTTTGTTTCGAGGTAGGTGATGGTTGTGATTCTATGATTGTGTGATGTATGTTTGTTCTTGCTTCATTATGATACATCTATGTATGTGAATGTTGCATTATTGATCACACTTGTTGTAAATGAGGATATTTGAATAATTGTATGCCATGAATCACCTCTTGTTGTATGATTGTGAGAATATACATTGTGATTGGGATTTGTTGAATGGGAGGGTGTCACGTTTCGGCACACTAACTGGGATCGGTTGCCACGTTTTGGTATAAATATGGGATCGGCTGTCATGTTCCGACATAAATATAGGATCGATTGCCACGTTCCGACAAAAATATGGGATCGGATGCCACGTTTCGACATAAATATGGGATCGATTGCCACGTTCCGGCATAAATATGTGATCGGCTGCCACGTTCCGGCACACTAACTTGGATCGGGTACCACGAACCAATATGCTAACAGTTTGGATTTGGGTTCCATGAGAGGACCATTGAATTGGGTTCCGTGATAGGACCATTGAATTGTGTTGTGTATCTACTTGTGATAAGTTCGTTCATATCTAATGATGATTGATATTGGAAGATGGTATGTTGCTCTAAATTGATATAACTGTGATATATGAGAATCGTGAAGTTGTTCATTGTTCGTATATGTTGATTATATTGTATATGTTCGATATGTACATGTGATTATACTGTTGTATTGACTAATGTATGTTACACTTATTGGGATAGTCGCGTTACTGATATTGCACTTGCTTGTTCTTTGTTGAGTACAGGGCATCTTCAGGTGGCTATTGATAGACCTTAGCTAGGTGACTATTGAGCGTGATCGGATTCAAGGGTGAGCCAGTTCTTTCGGGCTGCCATGGATCTTTCTTGTTAAGTCCATTCTTTTCGAACTCAGACTATTTATTTAAGGTGTCGTTTAGTTTCGGGGTTGTACCCCTTGTTCTTAGACTTGTCGTTAGTCGAGTTTTGGTACATTGACTTTCAGGTTCTAGGTATTAAATTTTCGCATTTGTTAGTTTGGATTGTAGTAATGGTTCTCCCACCGGAGGATTAGTGTGGGTGCCAAACACGACGGTCTGGGTCGTGACAAATGCTTCCCAACTCATCTTGTGTTTGAATTAAAACTCTACAAAAAACTTCTTTCCAATTATACCTTTGAATTATTATGAGATTTTCTATTTTATGTAATCGGGACAAGGTAGATAATTGCCGAACAATATCTTCTAACTAGCTAGGAGAAGAACAATTTTGTTGTCATGTTTGCTATTTTCTCATTTGAATTATTTGAGGGTAAATAATTGTCATCTTAATAAGTTGATCACTTAAAAAAACATTAATTTTCAATTTAGAATAGATAGACCATCTACTTTAAAACCGGAAAGATGGTAAACAATAGTTAAATCGAATAAATCATCTACATTTATACATAAAAATTGCAAATTATAGTTTTAATATATATGCAATTTATAAATTGTTCAAAATACAAATAATTAGAAACCACATATAAATCAACAAATAATATATTCAATTAAAATCACAAACGTTATGTGGTGATAAATTTGCCTTTTCAATTAGTAAATTATAAACAACTCACATTTTAAATATTATATTGATATGTATTGCATTTATTTCTCAAGAAACAACTCTCTCTAAATAATAAATTGTAAGCTAATTTATTTAAATAATTTACTAGTACAAATATAAAATATAAAATCAAGAAAATAAATAAAATGATTTTAGGGATATTTTTGTCTTTACATAGATAATACAATGGTATTAAATCCACTGTTTTACTAATATCACCTAATGGAATGTATTAGTAATACATCCTATAATACCATGTAGGATGTATAACTAATCCATGGATTAGTTATACTTAGGCCCAAAAATTCTACCAAACATACGTACTACTAATTAATACCATACATAATACATGGACTATTTCTCCTAATACTTCCTACCAAACGACCCCTAAGTGTATTTGAGTGGTTCGCTGACACCGTGATTTTAGGTACCAATACATTGGTGAGTAAGATCGTTCTATCCAGAGAGGATATATTTTATTAACCTCGAATACTTGAAGGGATAATTTCCTTAAGGACACATTATGCATTCAGTGGACTCGATTTTCTTCTTTGAGAATTATTTTTGTAAATTATTTCTAATCTGTTTCTGATTCTAATTTTTCTCTACTTGTTTTAATTTTCTAGTTTTAATTATACTCTTTAAATTTTATTATTTCTTATCAAGTTCTTTAATGTTATTATTCTAAATATTTTAGAAATACAAGATCAACGACCAATAGTGATAGTGAATAGTGATTGGTGTATAATGGTGTATTTGGGGTTATAATTTACTTATATACAGAGAGAGGAAACTTGTATGTAATCCGAATAATAATCAAATTAGGACTCATCTCTCTCCGAATTATGTTTGGTTTTGGTTTGGGATATTAATTTGGAAACTTACCTAATAAAATATTTTATATTAAGAAATATTTATTATTTATCGTAATAATACTTTTTTTATTGGACACTTATAATTTATTTATAATACATTTTTATTTTATATTATAGAGAATAATTTATAAGGCACATATAATACAAATTTTATTAATGGATAATACACTTATCATACACTTTTAATATGTTATGTCAACTTCTTACCAAACAAACATAATATACTTTAAAACACTTCTAATATATCTATATTGCATGTATAATTTACTTTTATTACATATTGCAGATTTATCATAGTATTGTTACGTATTGTAATAAATGATAATAAATAAAAAATATCACTAAAATCAATAATTATTGATTAAAAAGTATTCACCCAAATATCATTTTAGTTCAAACTTCATACATATGATACGTAATCAATAATAGTGATTTAAATCCTATTCTCAAGTTTATCAGCTTTGCATAGTGGATTTTCCTTGGTCAAAATTGCACGTCCTATAGACTTGAAATTGAAAGTGCATGCATGTTCCTCCGGATATCTATGAGTCTCACAAAATATTTCATCGCACTTACAATTGAACCCTAGTAATCCCACCTTCTTCCTGCAAACCATGCATCTTTGTGGCTTCGTCTTCATCATCAAATCATCTTTTCCGGTTTTAATAGTTAGAGAAAACATCTTGTGAAATAAATATATTTCATCATAGGGATCGTGATTTCTTGAATTTTCGTAGGAACCACAATTCCTTGGGCATAAAGTTGGGTTTTCCGTTTTGTCACAAGAAGTCATTTTTTCTTCTTAATTATTTGGTTATAATGTGTTTTTATGCAACTTATTAGTCGTAGTGATGGGTGTATATATAATGATGTATTTGGGGTTATAATTACTTTATATATAGAGGAAACTTTTATGGAATCCAAATAATAATCAAACTAGGAGTTCCCTAATATTCATATTTGGAAATTTGATTAGCCTATTTGGGACGCTCTATACTAACTTTCGCCTTCTTTTAAGGATATTTTAAGAAAGAAAAAAGTTACCTAATTTGACAAATATTCCTACTATTTTTATTAATTTATCTTTTAATTTGAAATAATTACATATTATCTCACTAATTAATCATATCAGATTTTAAGTCAAATACATCTAAATACATGAAATTTAAAAAATTGAACGTCGGTTATTCTTGAATAGCGATTCTCAAATCGCTTATATTTGTGCAATTGATTATGGTAGGTTAATATACATCATTAGTGAGAGAAAATCTTTATACATTCAATGTAATTAAATTGATTATATATGAGGTATGACAAAATGGGTTCAATCAAACCTAGCAATCTTTATTTTTTTTGGAAAAACTAACTCTATAGACATACTTTCATACCATAAATACATATATTCCCACTAGTTTAAAAATATTACTTATAATATCATTTTTAATAAATATACCGTATCTTTTAAAAAATATAATCAGATACACAATTCCATTAAAAGTGGTAATTAATAATTATCCTAACATTATACTTCCTTAATTATTGGGACTTTTTACAATTCAAATCAATTTCTCTCTTTCCAACTCCACCGTTTTCCTCCCCAGTCACATGTCTCCTTTGTATCTTTACCCACACTTACACGTAATTATCTTTTCATCTTCCATTAGCCTCTTCTCAACCTACTCAATGCATATGTTGGATGTAAAAAATTCATACCCAACTCTACATAAGCAACATAATCTATAGAGGTAAAGTAATCATTTTTTTTCGATTGATGTATTTTTGTTTGACACCATTTTTATGTATCTAATTCACAGATGTAGTAGTTTCAAAGTTCAAGAGCTGCTACAAATACAGTCCCAACATCACCTCCAACTTCAACCATGGATGTATCTTGTTCAAAAGATATTTCACCATTGTTGCTGCATCCAGAATTTTGCTCTTCCATTGTTATGCATAATGGATAAAACCACAATTGGATTGACGTCTTTTCAATTCCGATCCATAAAAAACCTCATACCCATCTCATTTTGAATTTCCATTGGAGTTACACTGCCTTCCATCATGTATCTTATCTCCATTCTTTTGCGTGAACAATCGATCCCTAGTTGTGTTGAAATACCATCGACTAGATCATTGTAGGTTGCATTCTCTCTCAATAGTATTCCATCAATTCTATAATTTGCGTAATCGCTTTCAGAGATCCACGAACCCGAATATCGTAGCAATATGGTTATATTCGCCATTCGAACAAAATAACTTTGAAAATTTAGTATTCAAGGGAATGAAGCGAAGAAGAAGAAGAAGAAGAAATTTAAAACGCCAAATCTGTTAATCTATGTGATTTAGTCCTTTTTTCAGAAAGCTATAACAATTTGATATCAATTAATCCACCTAATTCGTAGTTTGTTACATCCCATATTT
>JAJOOS010031085.1:0-11794 GCA_029582725.1 Solanum chiquidenum
AAATGTGTTTTAAAATTTCAAGATGATTTATACAATCAAAAATTCTTTATTAATACAGATGCTCAATCAGTCAAATACATGTTTGACAAAGACTTTAAGCACGATGCCTCAAAGTTAATGTTTGCCAGATGGCAAGCACAATTAACCCCTTTTGATTTTGAAATTCGTTATAAAAAGGGAAGCGAGAATTCTCTTCCAGATTTCTTATCCAGAGAATACTTACAAAATGAGTTACAATAATTTCAATATAAGCGAATACTCTGTAGATTCTTCCATACCCAGCCTAATTTACAGTTATCTTTGACTGATTCAAATATTTTGGATGCTTTAACTTTGAATATTAAAACGCATGGTTATAATTATGCACCTGGATCTGAATTAATATGTCTTTCTAATAATTAGATTAAATAACTCATATTTTTAGCAACAAATAACTCTATTTAAATAATAAAGTTTGTAAGCTAATTGATTTAAATAAATTTTTTAGTACAAATATAAAACATAAAACCAAGAAAATAAACAAAATAAAAGGATTTGAGGGGGTATTTTTGTCTTTACATATATTAATCCCATGGTATTAGATCCATGTATTACTAATACCACCAAATAGAAGGTATTAGTTATACATAGGCCCAAAATTCCTACCAAACATAGTACTACATAATATATATTACACATAATACAAGGACTATTTCTCCTAATACTCCCTACCAAACGACCCCTTAGTATCTGTTTTTGCCTAGTTTTTTTTCCACCCGGTATTCAATGCTCGTATCAGGGCCCGACTAATCCGGATCATGCACTATAGGGCTTATGGATGACGTTTCAAACAAAAAAAATTTATATCTAAAGCTCGAATCCGAGACATGTGATTAAGGATGAAACAGTTCAACTACTGCACCACAATCTACGTTGATCTATTTTTGCCTAGTTACCATAAGTAAGAATGATGTGGAATAGAGGAAAGTACTCACAAACTTTTACATGGAAAACCACTTTGGCTTAAAGGTATAATAAGCAAGATCTATCTCTATAGTATTTAAATGAATATTGTAGTAGATGTGTGAGAAAAAAAAGTCTCGCATAACTAGTATCAATTATGTGAGACACGTAATAAAAATTTTGATCGATCGGTTACTCAGATCGGGTCTAATGATTGGATGTCTATGAAATTGTATTTGTATATATATAAGTACAAATAATAATGGGCAAATTACAGAAATCACATACTTTTAAGGTAAAATTACAATCTATCTCTTAAAAGTTTATAATTACAGAAATCCCTCAAACGGATACAATAATATAAGCGCTGATACATTAATCTGATGCGCGAGATACATTAATCGTTAAGTAAGATACATTACATTTTATACATGATACACTAATCTGATGCGTGAGATACACTAATCTGATGCGCTGATACATTAATCTGGTGCGGGAAAATGAAGAATTTTAGAGATTTGTAAAATTTATAGGGGATAATGATAATAAGTAAACTAAAATGTGAAATTTCTGTAATTTTTCCAATAATAATCCATGTACTGATTCTGAATACTTAGGTCCAGTAATTTCACATCACAATAAGGCAACAACTAGGACACTGTTCAATATACACCACGTATTATATACTTTGATTTAATTAGGAAATTTTTTTAGAGGATAATTAATATTATAATTTGCTAAATGATATGATGTTATATGTATGTACTGATAAGGAAGTAAATTAATTGCTAAAATAATGAAATGATTTTTAAATCATTGATAGTTTCCAGTAATGAAATTGAAAGCTTTGAAAATTGAAGTTGCCAAGAAAATCAAAAGGTGGAATAGCTTTTACTTGGTTTGGATTATTAATTGGACCTTTTTACTCACGACTTTGCTCTGAATACAGCTAAACTCTATCAAAATAAGATTATTAAAATAAAATAGGAGAGAAATAAAAGTCTTATATATTTTAATCGAGTTTCAGTGTTTAATTAGCAAAGTCGTGAGTAGAAGTTCAATTCACAAATCAAACCAAATATAAAGATCTTCCAGGTCATTCCACCAAAATAAAATATCAATTTGACTTTGTTTTGTTTTGATTTTTGGAAAAATCACGACAAAAATTACACTCTATATCTCCTATTTCTCTTGTACCGATGTTTTGAGATTTTTTTCCTAACACATCTATCACTTCAAAATAACTTTAGATATCCAAAGAAAAAATTGCTAAAATTTGAATGAACATGACTTAATCCATCCATATATGGTTGAAATTCATACAAAAATAACTGAATTCAATCACATATGCCTCAAGTATAGGTAAAATGTCTGAATCATAGTCATATAAAATTTGAAACATTGTATGCAAATTTTTACGTACTACGAATATAACTTAAATGGTGATACTCAAATATGGTAAGAGTAGTTATATACTATGGCCCAATTTGAGAAAGTTATCATCATCAGCCCAAAAGTGAGTAAATGACATATATATACAACTATTATAGAAAATTAGCAACAAATAGCTCATAATTAAATAGCATTTAATAGACCAAAAAATAAGGAGCACAAAATAGCCCATATTAACATACGGCTACTAATAGGTTTTTTTTCTTTTTCTAGTGAAACTAACCGTCACCCTCCACATAGCATTAAAAACGGAACGTGAGAAACAATATAAACTCCCTATAGATAATAAGCGATTCAGCATCCATAAACTCCATAAATTCATACAACTTCATGTATTCAATAAATAAGAAATCAACGAGGTTCTACTACAAACATCAACAAATAGATGGCATCTTTGATAGTGTTGATTCATCATAGTGGAGAATGGGTTAGCGCAAATAATTTTGTAAATTATTCCATGGATGGGGTGGTTATTACTACATACATTGATTTCAACGGATTCACTCACTTGATTTCAACGGATTCACTCGCTTGATTTCAAACCATCTAAATGTCGATACTTCCTTGAATTCGTTTGATTTTCATTATAAAATTGATGAAAATTCTATGCCTATGTGGATACGAAACACTATGGGATTACGAGTATACATTGAATTGAAAAAAGGTTCAGGAAACTTCAAAGACTATCCATTGTGCATAACTTGGAAAGCTATAGATATTCATCATACACTGTCAATTAATGGAGAAGAATATGAGGAAGTCAATACCCAGATAATACCTCATAGAAACACCAACGCAACCAATTTGAGTGTAATTGAATATAATGACATAGCTGCTCAGGAGATTGCATATTTTCAACAATGTAATATTATTGAAAGTGATGCTGCTAACGTACCCTCAGAAGGTCAACTATATAAGGATAAGAAGATTTTGAAGTCTGACATTGAAAATTATGCAATTCAAAAGAAGTTTCAATTTAAAGTGAACAGATCAAGTGCATCAAGGTATTATTCAATTAGTATAAGTAGAATATGAATCTATGTTATCTACTACAATGTATACCTTTTCAAAATTGATATACTTTATGTATCCAATCACTTATAAATTTAAACAACTGACTGAATTATGTATTATCAAAAGATTTGATTTTTATCACGTGATTGAAGAGTCATGTAAACAATGCATTAATGTATACATATTCGTGTATTCTTTCACTCCAAAAATTGAACAATGAATCGAATAATCTTTTATCACATGACTGAATTTTTATCACGTGAATACATTCATGTATATACTGCATTCATGTATACATATCCGTGTATTCATTCACTAAAACTTTGTATATATTTCAGGTTCTTCCTTCAGTGTGTAAATGAGGATTGCACTTGGAAATTAAAATGCTCAGCATTGCACAAGTCAAAAATATTCAAAGTTAGACGATTCATTGCTAAACACACTTGTCCTGCAATCCATAGACTAATGTCGCAACGAGTTGCTACGTCAGCTATACTTGGAAGTTTTCTTAACCATGACAATTGATACCCACAATCAATTACTATCTTCTAAATTTTCGCCAAAATATATAAACCTGAAACTTTAAATCTTAAAACCTCAAGAAAATAGTTAAGAACAAAAAAAAAAGGTGAAGAAAAAAAGACACAATTTCAAGAGTATATTTTTACATAAGGCATGTAAAGCTGCTAGAAGATGTAACATCACCTTTTGTTTAAAAGAATGGAAGAGTAATGGTATAAATGTTTACAATATCAATAAATATTCACCAATAAAATTAAAACGTGCATATGAAAAAATAGGAGAAAAAAAAGGAAATAATGACCCACTTCCCAATAAAACTGCCACATGCTGATTGATACCACCAACTTAAAAACAATTAATTAAACTATAAATAACTTCTCGTAGAATAACGTGGGCTAAATTATGCCAATTTCAATTTTAAAAATCCTTTTTTTATTATAAAAATAAAAAGGGGCTAAAAATTGCTAATTAATAAAAAGAGATTACATGATGTGCCATTTGTTCCCCAAAAGTCTTCTTCATACTAGTACTATATATTTTAAAGCCCATTCATCAATATAATATCTTTATAATTTGTATTGAACACATTGTATGGTCTTTTAACTTATTTAACATTGATAGAGTCATACTAATTAATTGTAATGAAATAAAATAAAAACCTAATTATTGATGTGCTAACTTTACTTGCAAAAATATTGAAGAATGAAATTAATCATAAATATTAAATAAGTTAAAAGAATGGTAACCTGCTTTGATTATATTTATTTTAAGTCAATAGTAATGTAAAAAATAATCACTATATCCCAAATAAGGTAGACATACATTCGACTCTCTCCCGTCTCCCTAGCTAGTAGGATTATATTGAATATCTTATTATTGTTGTTAATATCGTAATAGCTTAAACAACCTTTTCATTTTGTCAATGTTATGAAGTCAAACGACCAAAAAAAGTTAGAACAATCTCTAAAATTATTCCAAAAAATAAATATATGAATATGAAAGTTAAGTACATAGATGAATATGAACTCAATTCAATTTAGAATTACTAAAAATAAATAAATTAGTTTGATACAATTCTAACACCTAAATTCTTTTGTGCAAATTCAACAAGATTGTTAAATTCATTTTCATCAATATATTCATTACCATTAGCATCTGCACCTTTATGCCATGCCTCCCTTTTAATCTATATGTACTCTACAACGCCATTTTAATCGAATGACAAGAAATTGATTATTTGAATAAATGTGTTATTATTGATGAATGTCTTTAAGAGAGACGATTTAATTTATAGTAGTAGTATTATGGTATAGTAGTAATATTAAATTAATTAAGGGGACATATTGTTTATTTATATATATTATTATTAATTAGAACAGAAAGCTAGTGCATGCATGTACGTACATTAATTCGAATAAGAATCAACAAGAATTAATTATATATGGTCCCAAAAAGTGTAACGCCATATATAGTTAGGGGTTATCTAAATTATTGTATGTGAAAGACTAAATAAATAAGTACTTTGCATAGTTGCTTTTAGTTTAATTGCCCAATAATCGTACAATA
The DNA here is from genome assembly GCA_029582725.1 of Solanum chiquidenum. Taxonomy (NCBI): domain Eukaryota; kingdom Viridiplantae; phylum Streptophyta; class Magnoliopsida; order Solanales; family Solanaceae; genus Solanum; species Solanum chiquidenum. Next base: position 5,497 of record JAJOOS010031085.1, read on the forward strand.
TCTATATGTCTCTTCTTTAGACGTGTATTCAACAACCTCACGATTCTACAATCTTTGTTTTATGAGTTAGTATCAGAGTATCATATTAGCTCTTTATGAATGTGAAAGTCTCTTTATATGATCTTAAACAATATTCTTTCACCACAGAAATTACTCTTTTTTAGGGTGAAGTTTTTGTATAGGTTTATGAGGGGAACTAACATAATTATCATAAATAATATTATTAACTAAATAAAAATATTTATTTTTTTCAGATTAAACTTTTAGATAAAATAATCAGGTACATTCATGATATAAAATTAAAGCAGATAGACAATGTCCTAGTATTAACGTGTTCGAGTCTCATCACCACTTCTTATCATAAATAATTTTTAAGTGCTTGACGTATGTCACACATGAAAAGTGTGTTGAAAATATAATCTAATTAATAAGAATATAACTTTTTCTAACAATTTAATAGTGCTTAGTTGGATATTAGTGAAAGGTTCCTTGCCTAAAAGTACTAGAAATATACAATTAATTAGGTTAATTACATCTTTTGGCTTCAAATTTAAACGGCAGTTGTGAATGTGATCTAAGAATTTGTCATTTAAAGACTAAATAATTCTACATATACTTCCATTTTGTATGGTTGCTTTAGTTTAATTAATCAATAATTATTATACAATTATGAGTGTCCAATAATACAATATCTAAAAGCAGTTTAAGCCTCCTCTTTAGACATGTCCTCGGCAATTTGATGATTCTTTAATTTCTGCTTTAGAGCGGGAACAAACTATAGCTTTATTTGAATTGTTTTTTATTATTTATTTAACGGAAAAGCTCAACTACCCTTGAACTATCGGAAATAGCTCACATTTATCCTTAAACTATATTTTAACTCAAAATTACCCTTCCATCAAACTATTGGGTCATAAATACCCTTCTAATTAACAAAAGTATGTTAAGTGCCACGTGGACGTCTCATGGACGCCACATAAGCACCAAACAACTCCCACTACTAATTACTAGTTTTCTCCTCATTTCTCCTAAAAATACAATTTCACCCATTTCCCATAACTAGTTTTCCCCTAATTTCTCTTAAGATACGATTTCACCCATTTCCCCTCATTTTCGCTCTAGGGTTTCACAGATTTCCCCTCATTTCGCGGTTGGGTTTCAAAGTTGAAATCGTATCTTAAGAGAAATTAGGGAAAAACTAGTAATGGGTGAAATTGTATCTTTAAGAGAAATGAGGGGAAAATTAGTAATTAGTAGTGGGAGTTGTTTGGTGCTTATGTGGAGTCCATGTGGCGTCCACATGGCGTCCATGTGGCACTTAACATACTTCTGTTAATTAGAAGGGTATTTATGACCCAATAGTTTGACGGAAGAGTAATTTTGAGCCGGAATATAATTTAAGGGTAAATATGAGCTATTTTCGACAGTTCAAGGGTAGTTTTGAGCTTTTTCTGTTTATTTAATCATATATTTAATACTTCCCTTCATTTGTGTGAGCTTGATTCCTTTTTACAAATTAAGTATGTGATTTTTTATTTCTTTTTTATGTTTTTCTTTAAAAATAAAATAATATATATATATATATATATATATATATATATAATAGAAATTTTCATTCCTACCTATAAGTACTTTTAAGAGATTTTTTTTTAGAAGTCAAAAGTATTTAGATGAAATTTCTTGAAGTATATTGATCAAAATGACAAATCGAGATAAGTACATGACTATTTAGTCGGTTTAATAAATAGCTGATTGATTTTTTTCGAGAAGTATACAATGCATAAGCAATTCTTGTGGCTACAGCCGGGGGCGGAGCTAGAGGGGCAGCTAGTAGAACCTTTTATTTCCACTTCCCCTGAAAGTCGCACTATTATTTATGGATTTTTTTTATAGTAGCTAATGAAGCTCTTTTCTAAAATCTTGATGTAATTAGTATAGTTGTTGTCATGTGATCAGGAGGTCACAAATTCAAACTTTGAAAAAAGTTTCTTATAGAAATATAAGATAAAACTGCGCACAATAAATCCATGTGGTCTGATCTTTTCCCAAATCTGGCTTGTATAGGAGAAAGCTTAGTGCACAATCCTTCGAATTTTGATATGTTATATTAAATTTTATACCACTATTTTATTCCGTTATTGTTATGAAGTCAAACGATAGAGAAAGTAAAGAAGATCTCTAAAATTATTCCAAAAAATAAATATATGAATATGAAAGTTAAGTACATAGATGAATATGAACTCAATTCAATTTAGAATTACTAAAAAATAAATAAATTAGTATGATATAATTCTAACACCTAAATTCTTCTGTGCAAATTCAACAAGATTGTTAAATTCATTCTCATCAATATATCCATTACCATTAGCATCTACACCTTTTATGCCATGCCTCCCTTTTAATCTACTAAGCCAACCATCAACATTTGTTTTTACAGCTTCACGTAGTTCTTCTTTGCTTATTTTCCCATCATTATTTATATCGAATATCTTTATCCATTTCTTGAATTCTTGCAAACTCATCTCAAGTTTACCATCACTCACGATGTTTCTTCTATATGTACTCTTCAACGCCATTTTTAATCGAATGACAAAAAATTGATTATTTGAATGAATGTGTTATGGTTGATGAATGTCTTTAAGAGAGACACTTAATTTATAGTGGTAGTAGTATGCTATGGTAGTAATTAAATTAATTAGTGGACATATTAAAATCGAAAGCTAGTGCATGTACGTACATTAATTCGAATAAGAATCAACAAGAATTAATTATGGTCGCAAAAAGTGTAAAAGGGCAGACCAAATGCCAATTAATTATTGTATGTTACTTAGCTTAGCTTATATCACACGTGAAAAGTGAGTTGAAAATATAATCTAGTAAATAAGAATATAATCTTTCTAACAAATTTAAATTAGAGTAATTATGCTCCGTAACAAACTTTAGGTTTGCTATGACTATTAATCTGTATATTTTGGCATACATATACATAAAAAATACAATATGTATTTGAGTCTATTTGTATATTTCGGTATACAAATGGGTCCTGCATTTATATATTTCGGTATATAAATGAGTGCTGCATTTGTATATTTCGGTATACAAATGAGTCCTGCATTTGTATATTTCGGTATACAAATGGGATGGCAAAAAACATGGAATGTTTACTGTGAATTAAAAATAAAAGAAACTAAGGCCATAACATTTAATTTGAATTAATAGTTTGTCATTTCATACAATTTTCCCTTTAAATTATTTATATAATAGTGCTTAGTTGGATGGACATATATATCTATATATATATTGAAAGGTTCCCTGCCTAAAAGTACTAGTAATATACAATTAATTTGGTTAATTATATCTTTTGGCTTCAAATATAAACGGCAGTTGTGAATGGGATCTAAGAATTTGTTATTTAAAGACCAAACAATTCTACATATACTTCGATCAATTTTGTACGGTCGCTTTAGTTTAATTAATCGTAGTGTGATGGGTGGTGTGGAGGGAATTATAATATGGGGAATACGTAAGCCTAATGGTTCTCTAATTTCTTTTTTGGACTAAGAACAAATTATAGCTTTTGGATTGATTAATAATGGGGGAACTAAAGTAAGTAATATATAATTAAGTTAATAAATATGTGGTTATTTTATCATCTTAAGATTTTTAATGAGATAAATATATATTTTAACATGATATCTAATCGAGAATATAAAGGTTATGGGATCAAATGATCTTATTATCACTTTTTATATAAAAAAAAATATTACGTAATTAGCTAACTCGTAAAAATAAATCAAGCTCACACAAATGAAAGGGGCTATTAAAAATATAATTAAATAAATAAAAAAGTATTTTTCAACTTTTACAACTATAAGTACTTTTAAGAGTGTCGTTTTGATAAATAATTAAAGTATCTAAATGGAATTTCTTGAAGTATATTGACCAAAATTCCTAGAAAGTCACTATTTATAAAAAATTTCTTAGAGTAGATAATGAAGCTCTTTTATGAAATTTTAACGTAATTATTAAAATTATTGTTATGTGATAGGAGGTTACAAGTTCAAATTGTGAAAATAGATTTTTACATAAATGCAAGATAACAACATATAATATACTCTTATATATAGTCCAATTTTTTTCCAAATCCCGGATATAATTACAAGAACTTAGTGCACAACATACCCTTAATGAAGCTCCTTCGTAGGATACTTCTGTTATCTTATATTCCTTCAATCTTAAAATTGTAACCGTTATTGTTACGAAGTCAAACAATAAAGAAATCAAGGAAGATCTCTAAAATTATTTAAAAAAAATAAACATGAATAATATATGGTTAAGTTACACATATGAATTGAGTTATCTTTTAACAACTCAATTCAATTCAGAATTACTCAAAAAAAAAAATTAAAAAATTAATATGATACAATTCTAACACCTAAATTCTTTTGTGCAAATTCAACAAGATTGTTAAATTCATTTTCATCAATATATCCATTACCATTAGCATCTGCACCTTTTATGCCATGCCTCCCTTTTAATCTATTAAACCAACCATCGACATTTGTTTTTACAGCTTCACGTAGTTCTTCTTTGCTTATTTTCCCATCATTATTTGTATCAAATCTCTTTATCCATTTCTTGAATTCTTGCAAACTCATCTCAAGTTTACCATCACTTGCTATGTTTCTTCTATATGTACTCTTCAACGCCATTTTTAATTGAATGACAAAAAAATGATTTATTTGAATAAATGTGTTATTGTTGATGAATGTCTTTAAGAGAGACGATTTAATTTATAGTGGTAGTAGTATGCTATGGTAGTAATTAAATTAATTAGTGGACATATTAAAATCGAAAGCTAGTGCATGTACGTACATTAATTCGAATAAGAATCAACAAAAAATAATTATGGTCGCAAAAAGAGTACGTAAAGCCATAATTAGGGATTATCTAAAGTATTATTGTACATATATACTTCCATTATCTAACAGATATGCATAATATCCTTGGCATGGTTGCTTTAGTTTAATTGGACAATAATCGTACGACATATGCTTAGTTTGCTTCTCTTTAGACGTGTACTTGATAATTAACTTTGAGATTCTTCGATCTTCATGTGTTTTAGGCGGGGTATCAGAGTCTCACATCGATTTTTTGTGGATGCGAAGGTCTTAAACAATTATCTCACGTCATGAGTGTAGCTAAAACAATTATCGTCATTATTAAGCTAATAAAATGAGCTATGTTTATCAAATTAAACTTGTAAATAAAATAATCAGGTGCGTATGCACATACATGATATCAAAGGAAACAAATGTCCTAGCTAACATGTGTTCGAGTCTCGTCATCAGTGTTTATCATAAATAATTCTACGTGCTCATCTTATGTCAGGCGTTTTAAAAATGATCACACATTTCAATTATTATTAATTCCTGTGCTAGATATATATATATAGTGAAAAGTTCCCTGCCTAAATTAAAAGTACTCTCTTTAGGTTAAATATATACAATTAATTAAATCTTTTGGATTAAAAATTAAACGGCAGTTGTGAATCGGATCTAAGAATTTGTCTGTAAAAGACTAAACAATTGTACATATACTTTCATTATCTAACTGATATAATATATCCTTTGCCTGATTGCTTTAGTTTAATTTATCAAGAATTATATTTATATATTTATATATACATATACCACTATAATAAGTGGCCAATAATACAATATCTATAAAGCAGTGTCACCCTATTCCCTATACATGTACTCGATAACCTGATGGTTCTTTCTGCTTTTGAAGCGGGAACAAAATATTTCTTTTAGATTGATTAATAAAAAGAAGAACTAAAGTAAGTAATATATAATTAAGTTAATAAATACATGATCATTTTATCATTTTAAGATTTATAATGAGATAAATACATATTTTAATATGATATTAAATTGAAAAGACAAAGGCAAGCAGAATTGAATTTCCACTTTTCTAGAAAATTATATTTATAAAATTTCTTTTAAAAAAATGTATATATATGTAGTAGATAATGAAATCCTTTTCTTGAATTTTGACGTAATTGGTAAAGTTATTTTCAAGAGTCACAATTATTCGAGCCGTGAAAATAACTTGTTGCAGAAATATATGGTAAGACGGCATACAATATACTCTTGTGGACTCAAAAGCGAAACTAGAATTTCAATTTTATGATTTTTGAATTTTACAACAACGATTAAGTGGTAATAAGTGAGTTCTAAATTTAATAGTTATATATATATATATATATATATATATATATATATATAATGAATTT
>JAJOOS010031086.1:0-15259 GCA_029582725.1 Solanum chiquidenum
GTTTCAGACGGCGAAACTGACGCATTTTTCTATCAGGCATGTGCACCTCAAGAATCTCTAGGCAAAGCATAGGCACGCATGCCATCCATAAAGGCTCATCAACCGTACAACATTGAGGTAGTGTATGTAAAATTTCATTTTATGGTGTCCATCGAAACTATTTTTGAAATATAGCAACTAGATAAAATCAACATTAACCACTTAGTATACAAATAAAATTATTATTGATTTACTTATATATAATTTACTTTTATAGGTAATTTATATTTAAATAAAACTAGTAAACAATTGCAGAAATTATTTGATATACCGCATCCTCTGTCATGCAGTCTAGCTGATCTCTAATCAGGATAAGAACATGATGTGACTTAGTATCCCTATAAATTTGGCGCATCTAACACCTATCATATGGAAGTAATGTGTCACTATCATGCAGTGAAGGAGTTGATGGTTATACATGAAAGATCCTCTCCCAACACTAAACCTAAATGTGACAAAAAAAAATTGAACTATCATCATTAACAAAAAAATTAATAATTAACAATATATATTTTCAATAGTTTTAAAAAATTATTTGTATGTATTTTAAATATTCTTAAAAATTGAATATAGAAAAATATACTTGTACGGTGTAATGTTAAAGATTATTTGTATTTGAATATTATTATTGGGACCTTACGAGTAAAAGTTCTACTTTTGAGGTTTCATCGATTTCCTTTCCATTGACGGCATTGACCCAAATGAAAGCTAAATTCTTATGGTCGGAAGCTTGTGAAAAGATTTTTAGGAATTGAAAGATAAACTTACTTCTGCTCAACATTTATGCTTTAATCTCAAAGAAACTTACATAATTTTCTTCAACTTTATGAAGAATATGCATATCTTTATAAAGTCATCTTTCATAGTTCAAAACCCACATTATATCATTATAGCCTAGAAAACTTGGGTTATGCATGGGTTCATGGGGATTCATCTCAAAGAATCAAATTCAAAATTCATAATTTTTCATTGAGTGCATAATTTTTTAAGCAACAAATTTTCATTGAAGTTGGAGCTCCTAAGTTATGGGCACCATATGCACTATTGCGAACAACTGCACAAGCAATGGTGAATTGGAGACTTGTGAAATCCTAAGTTGACTTCTCCTTTTTCCTTATAAAGAGAAATATTTAGGGATGATGTATGAATAATAAATTATTATCAGTGGCTTTAAGTTGGATATTGTAATGAATTTTGTTCTTAATTAATTCTAACTATTATAAAAGTACTATGTATACATGCACTGATAAATGCTTTGTGAATGTATAGTCTTGAATTGATACTGATCAGACATTTAGTTGGCGGTAGGTGCAAGAGTTATAAATGAACCCTGTAAGATTGTGGATACGGTATCCTAATTTTTGAAATATGGGATGAACACCATGTTCATTAAGTCCATGAAAGCTAAATGACCATTTGTTTGTAAATTTAAACTTTAGCCCTTATAAAAACCGTCCAGTTCTTGCCCATTCGGTGACTTTAGTCATGCTCGCCGACCCACTCGGCATAACGCCAAATGATCACTTACCTCGCCATGTTTTACAGGGTCCTCAGTTGATAAATTGTGGTATAGATCACGATCACCGACCTGGTTGGCGACTCGCCAATAATTGCCTAGGCTCGTCGAGTTTTACAGATTCCAATGTAATTTTTTTTTAGTCCAACGACGGTCTGGGTCGGAGTCGCCGACCTCTTCGATGATACGTGGACTGGACCTTTAACTCACCATTTTGCATTTTTTAAAACTTCCCACACTTTGTCATGCACATTCAACACACCATTATTCACCAAAACAAAAATGAAAGGAATAAGGGGTCTTGGGTTGCCTCCCAAGCAGCGCCTTAGTTAACGTCGCGGTACGACACAAGTCCACACTTAAACCTCATTCTTGGGGTTAGCCATAGTATCACTAGGCAAACTCCCTTGCTGTCTTGGGTTTAAATGAGACGAGATATGACCCATTTAGGTCTCCAACTGCTTGATCGATACTGAATGGGAGGTAACGGTCTGGCTAAGGATTGACACGTCTTCTTTCATATCTTTCAATATCTTGTCCGATCCCTCAACTTTGTTGAGGATACGAGAAAGCATATCCTCAGACCGACCACCTTTCGAATCCTTTGGCTTTTGGTACTCGTGGGGAGGCATATACCTATCCTTCTCCCCATCCTTCCAATTTGGATTACGGTGCCCCCATTCACGATCTCGATCTTTCAAACCTTCATCCCTACTCCAACATTGGCTACCACCCTGCCTCGGGTAGTTTGAACGATAACCACCGCCTTGGTTGGCTAGGAAATTTACTTCTTCATTATACAAGGCCTCAAACTTTGACTCATCCAGATTAGCACACCCAACACCCACGACATTGACACTTCGAGCACCAGCTCCCATGCCATTTTTCGATAAATGTCAAGTTGTGTCATGATCTTGGCCATGTTTTGGTCCCTATCTTGGTACTTCTCCATCTATTCCTTAGTCAACTTGAACGTGAGAGGGGAGACCTAGTATTCACGGGTATACCACGCCCTATTTATGGTAGTCATGCCATCTAAGAGCTGAGCCATTATCACATAAGATTGTTGCATCAAACCTCTCTGAGAAAGTTGGTCAGCAACACCCTTATTTACTGAGTCAAGACTCTGGTAAAAACACTGCAGCAACATGTTATGAATTGCAGCCAAGTTTCATGAATTGGCTCACCTTCTAGACGCTTAAAGCTCTGAATGATGTCCCGAAGAGTCATCATCTTCGAGGGAGGGAAAAATCTTACTTCGAGGGAGGGAAAAATCTAGACGCTTAAAGCTCTGATTGATTTACGTGGTAATTCATCCAGCCACTTGCATGCTTCACCCATAAAAAAGAACGGCAACAACCTCAACCGGACCGATTCTTGGGAGATATTCTTGAAGAAAAATGGTCTGCATACATCCACGAAGTTTCTAATATACTCATGGGGATCCTCATGAAGCAAACCACTGAAAAGCCCTTTTAGTTACAATAGTTGCAACATAGTACTCGTGATATGGAACACCGCATTCCCTTCGGCTGGGAGCAAGTGAATGGAACCAATACCTCCATGAGATGGGGTAATTTGCATGAGTCTCGTTGACATCGTTGAGGTTTTTTATGTAATCTTGATGGCCTACTTGGCTGCCAATGCTGCCATTCACTTGCCTCCGGCCGAAGGGACATGTTATCATGCAAGCCATGGGTTGGGCATTGAAGCAACAACTTTATGAATCGCACCCAAGTTTCATGAATTGGCTCACCTTCTAGACACTTGAAGCTCTAAATGATGTCCCAAAGAGTCATCAACTTTGAGGGAGGGAAAAATCTTACTTGAAATGCGGTAACCATCTCATCCCATGAGGTGATTAATTCACGTGGTAATTCATCCAGCCACTTGCATGCTTCTCCCATAAAAAAGAACGGTAATAACCTCAACCGGACCGATTCTTGGGAGATATGCTTGAAGAAAAATGGTCTGCATACATCCACGAAGTTTCTAATATATTCATGGGGATCCTCATGAGCCAAACCACTGAAAAGCCCTTTTAGTTGCAAGAGTTGCAACATAGTACTCGTGATATGGAACACCGCATTCCCTTCAGTCGGAGGCAAGTGAATGGAACCAATACCTCCCATGAGATGGGGTAATTAGCATGAGGCTAGTTGACATCGTTGAGGTTTTTTATGTCATCTTGATGGCCTACTTTGCTGCCAATGCTTTCATTCACACTCATACTTCCTATTTTATTACACAAACAAGAAAAACAAAACTAAAATTAAGTAAGTAGAACTATAACTAACAACATCAAAATTCAACTTATCTAAAAATTCTTAAGTAACACCACTCCCCGACAGCAGCGCCATTTTTATTTCACGTATCAGGACATTTCTTCTGGTTCAAGTGCCAACAATCGTGAGTAGTAATATAACCCAACTAGTGAGTTGGGGTCGAGTCCCAAGAGAGTGGTTCGTACTCAAGAATCAATAGAAAAGAATAAATATGCTCAAGTCAATTATAGCTAAAAACATTATAAATTAAGGGTTGCCACAAGTTTCAAATATCAAAAGGGGGCTTTGTAGTCAACAAGCAACTAAAAACAACAAATAATATGAAAATACAAATATGGAGACGGGATTCTTGGGATGTGATAGGATTATGGTCTAAGGTAAACAACCGGATAATTGCAATTAATAGTAAACCGCTGCAAATGAGTGAATAAGCTAGACTTTAGTGGGGGTAAACTTTCTCTCGAACAATTTACCCTGAATCGAATTGGTTTCTCTTGAACACCAATAAGCGGCAATAAAGCACAACCTTCGCTTTAGTCTATTCACTCTCTTGAGCTGAATGTGTGGAAAAGGGTATAGGGTTCACTCTCTCGAGTTGAACCCATGACAACCCAATACCCACAGACCATTGATTCAACAATTTTTGTTTTAAAACCTCTGTTTCGAGCAAGCCAAAAATATGAAGTAAGGATTGTATTTGCAACTACAACCCATTAAATTCAACCACAATTACTTAACGAAATCACATTCAAACAACAAATAGACTATCAATTAGCAATACCCAGCAGTTAATTCAACCTATAATCACATAATTACACCCCAAGAATTGGGGTTTTAGCTAGACATAGTACAAAGATAGAAATCAATTTTGAAATGTGTTTCCATCAACTGTGTACGATTAATAATGTCTTTACAAACGTCTAAGATGAAGAATCTTCAATACCCACTTCCAATTTCTTAGAAATAAAATCTTCAAATCTACAAAGCTAAGGAAACATCTCTCTCAAACGCAGTTCTAAGTTCTAACCTTCAAACACTGAATAAGAATATGATTCCCTACAAAATCTGATACTAAGCTAAAAATTTCAACAAGTATTTATAGTTGTCAAAATGTGTGTTGCGAAGGTTCAGTCGGCGCAGTTAGTCGGGATCACCGATCCACTCGGAGATCCGCTCTTTGGTCATTTGTATCTTTTTTTTCCTTTTTCCTTCAGCATCCTTGAGGTCCTGTGACTTTGGGCGATAAGGCACTGCATCGTGGAACTGTTTGGCGACTCGCTGATTGATCATTTCTATCGTCGACTTGATTTTCTCCTTCAGGGCTTGGCACACTGGAACATTAGGCAAGACCAAGGCCATTCGGTGACTCGCCCAATGGTTTAGGCGATCCTCAAGCCTTTTTTTTCATTCTTTCAGCTGCCTTGTTTCTTTTTGCTTAATAGTGTCCATGCTTTGTCCCTAAGTTCAAATACCTGAAATTCAAGGATTTATATCAGTTATTGAGACAAAATATGCATTCCATGACACTAAATCTATTAAAATTATGCCCTAAATGAGTCCAAATCATGGACTCGTCAACCGCTGCTAGTTCTGCTAGAAGCTCTAACTGATAATCCACATTACCAACCTTTTTTAGGATTTTGTAAGGACCTACATAACTGGGACTCAACTTTCCTTTCTTCCAAAATCTCATCACCCCCTTCATGGGTGACACTTTTAGGAAAACCCAATCATCAATTTAAAACTCTAAGTCGATTCTCCTCACATCTGCATAGGACTTCAAACGACTCTGAGTTGTCTTTAGTCTAACTCTGATGAGTTGATTTGTTTCCATAGCCCCATGATTCAAATGTGGCTTTAGCTACTTCAAACCACCCAATCGGGGACCTACAATTATGCCCATATTGTGCCTCATACGGGGCTATCTGAATACTATAGTATAAGTTATTTTTATAGGCAAACTCTATAAAAGGTAGGTGATCAGCCCAACTACCCTTGAAATTGATCAAAAAAGCTCTTAACATGTCCTCTAATGTCTGAATGGTACGCTTTGCCTGTGTGGATGAAATGTTATACTGAGATTAACCTGAGTACCAAGACCTTTCTGAAATGTTTTCCAGAAATGAGAGGTAAACTGAGGAACTCTATTTCAAATGATAGACAAGGGAACCCCATGTAACTTTACTATCTCATTGATTTAGAGTTTGTCATAGTCCTCTACTGAATCTGTAGTCTTGACAGCAAAGAAGCGAGTGGACTTAGTGACTCTGTCCAGTGTCACCCAAATGAAGTCATTTCTCTGTGAGTATGAAGTAAACCCATAATGAAGTCCATGTTTATCACTTTCAACTTCCATATAGGAATGTTAATCTCTTGAAACATACCTCCTGGTTTCTGATGTTCTACCTTAACATGTTGACAGTTAGGACACCTAGACATAAAGTCATCTATGTCCCTCTTAATGCCGTTCCACCAAAAGACTTCCCGTAGATTACGGTACATCTTAGTGGTACCTGGATGAATGGAATACTTGGATTTATGAGCTTCTGTAAGAATTTTCTGCCTCAAGTAACCCACATTAGGAACACATAAGCGACCCTGGCAACGAAGCACAACATTTCCCCCTTTGGGACAAAACATCAACTTTCTATTGATGAACTTCACCTTTCAACTGAAGTGATATAAGATCACTATCCTACTTTTCCTTAACCGCTGCTACCAATGAAGATTCTGATCCATTCTGAACTGTCACTCCTCCATCTGATGTGTCAGCAAGGCAAACTCCTAAGAGAGAAAGCCGGTGAACATCTTTGGCTAACTCTTTCTTTTCTTTCTCAACATGTGCTACACTACCCATAGATAGTATTTTGAGAGCACCAGCCACTACATTAGCCTTATTGAGATGGTAAAGCACATTCATTTCACAGTCTTTGAGGAATTCAAGACATCTCCTCTAATGAAGATTCAACTCTTTCTGGGTGAAACATATTGGAGGCTCTTATGATCTGTGAACATATAAACATGAACACCATACAAGTAGTGTCTCCAAATCTTTAAGGAAAATACTACGGTTGCATACTCGAGGTCGTGAGTCGGGTAATTCTTCTTGTGGACTTTAAGTTGTCTAGAAGCATAAGCTATGACCTTACCTCGTTGCACCCAACACACAACCTACGCCGACCCTAGAGGCATCACAATAAATCACATAACCGTCTAAACCATCTAGTAGAGTCAAGATGGTAGTTGTAGTCAATGTACTCTTCAATTTTGAAAAGCTTTTTTCACACTCATCTAACCACTAAAATTTGACCTTCTTTAGGGTGTACTTGGTCAATGGGGAAGCTATGGATGAAAATCCGTCAACAAATATCCTATAGTAACCGGTCAAATCCAAAAAACATTTGATATCTATTGGAGAGGTGGGTCTGGGCCAATACTTTACCGCATCAATTTTCGCAGAATCCACTCAGATCCGTTCGTTGGATACCACATGTCTAAGCAAAGTGACTTACTGTAATGATAATTCACATTTTCTCAACTTAGTAATTAACTGGCTATCCTTGAGAGTCTACAGAACAACTATCAGATGAGTTGTATGCTCTTCCTAACTTCGGGAATAAATAAGGATATCATCAATAAAGATGATGACGAACAAGACCAAATACTGTTTGAACACCATGTTCATTAAGTTTATGAAAGTTGTAGGAGCATTGGTTAGTCCAAAAGACACAACTACAAATTCATATTGACCATACCGAGTCCTGGAGGTTGTCTTCAGGATGTAACTATCTCTGACTATGAGTTGATGACAGACGGATCTAAGGTCTATCTTAGAAAAGCAACTAGCACCCTGAAGTTGGCCGAACAAGTCATCAATCATTGGGATGGGATACTTCTTCTTGATTCTGACTGTGTTCAACTGATGATAGTCAATGCAAACTCTGAGAGAAGCATCTTTCTTTTACACGAACAACATTGGAGCACCCCATGAAGAGATATTGGGTCTGATGAAGCCCTTATATAGAAGATCTTTCAATTGATCTTTCAATTCCTTAAGCTCAACTGGAGACATTCGGTAAGGATGAATCAAAATGGGTTGGGTATCCGTAAATATATCTATTCCGAAGGCTATCTGCCTTTCAGGAGGAACTTCGGGAACATCTTCTGGAAACACTTTTGGAAACTCATTTACTACTGCGACTGACTAAAGAGTTGGGGTTTCGAAGTTTCAATAATTAACCTGAAAAAATTATAGATATATCCTTTGGAGATCATATTCCTAGTCTTATGGTAAGAAATAAATCCACCTATAGGAACTAAGCTGCTACCCTTCCACTCTAAGACTGGCTCGTTTAGAAACTAAAACCGAAAGATTCTAGTTCTACAAACAACTGAGGCATAACATGAATGTAACAAATCCGTACCTAAAATGATATCAAAGTCTACCATTTCTAACTCTAGATGGTCTCGTGAGGTGACTGTGATAGGGAAATTTTTGTATATCCATCTGGCTAGAACTAGGTCACCAAGTGGAGTAGAAACTGAGAAGGGTTCTGAGAGAGTTTCTGGACTGACACCAAAGTTTACTGCTATATAGGGAGTTACAAAAGATGGTATATCCCCGGTATGTAACAACGCATAAACATCTAATTGAAAGACACGTAATGTACCAGTGGTTGTGGTGCCTAGGACAGGACAACCAAGTTGAGGGACTTTTGGGTAAATTCCAATTCGACTAGGTTTAAGTGGGGGTCATTTTGTATGTATTTTATTGACATATATAGACTATTTTAAGTCCTTAGCGCCCAAGTTTAAGTCACTTTGCATTAGACTCAATTCAACAACCCAAATCACTCCTCTTTCAAATATCTCTCTCTCTAAGAAGAACCTCCATTGAAGAAGAAGATAGGGTTGAAGCTAAGGTCAAGATCCAAGGTTCCATTGCTTAAGTCTTTTGCTAGGGCTTTGTTTAAGGTATGTTTAGATTTTTATATATGGTTTCTTCCACCCATAGAGTCCCCTATAAACCCCCAAAATTTGCGAAGAAAACCCCCAATCTAAGCTAGGGTTACTTCCAACGTATGGGTTTTAGGTGGGTACGATTCCAAAGTGTTGGATACTACTCATATATGATTAATTTAGTATTGATTCATGATATTATGAAGAATTTATGTGAATTCCTTTTCTAACCCTAATTTTCTAAGTATGTGGGTTTAGCTATTTTGATGAGAAATTGATGGTTCTTGATAGATTTTTGTAGAGTTATCACCATGTATATAACTTATCCAAGAATGGGAATATGAAATTATGAATTGAACTAGTCTTATGCATGTATGATAGAATATGAATTGAATGATTAGAATTGGGACTCTATGATGAATTATTGCTTAGAATTGTCTATTATTAAGAATTATGAATGATGTGTATTGTGATCTAGCCTAGTATGTTGATTGTGCTCGTTAGAATAGAATAGCTTGAGGTTTAGTCTTATGATTCCATCATGGATAGTTGAATTAGGTATCTTGGGATGGTAGATACCATGGTAGCTTGGGATCGAGGAATTAAGCTCTCCAAAGATTAGCTTGAACTAGCATTGGTAGGATGATTTTCATGGTAGCATGCATTAGTATAGGAATGGTAGCCTACGATTGAGGATCTATACTCTCCTATGGGTAGCTTGAACTAGCATTTATAGGATGCATTTCATGGTAGCTTGACTTGGTTATGCCAAGCCATTTCATGGTAGCTTAGGATTGAGAGATCATACTCTCCAAAGGATAGCTTAGGGTTGAGGATTCACACACCCCTAAGGATAGCTTGCATCTTATTGAATGGTTGCATGGTGGCTAGGTGGGTATACTTGTATCCTTCCTTTGGCAGCTTGGATTGTATGGTAAGATGTTTTCCATGGTAGATAGGTCTAGTATGTTAGTATGCTACACTTGATAGTCTAGAATGATAAATAGTTAGCACTGAGTAAGCTAGCCTAAAGGAGTACTTAGTGTGAGTGGTATTATGGGATACCATTCATACATGGCACAAGTATGACTTGAAGCTACTTATGAGGTGTCCTCTTATGTGATGTCTGCCTAGCTTGGATTGTTGTTGTAGTTTCCTTCCATGATATGATTGACTTAAGTTGATAAGTTCCTTGCCAATATGAAGTAGGTATATAGTGACACCTAGAAATGGTAAATATGTATAGGGTGGCTTCAAGATATGCTTAGTGTGTGTGGTATTATGGGATGCCCCACATATATTGTACAAGTGTGCTTTGAGGTTACTTAGGGGTTTAGTGCTCTTATGTCATGAAAATCTAGGTCTTAACTATGAAGGTAGACTATGACCAAGAATGACCAAAGAGAATGTACTTAGCTTAGATAGTATTATGGGATGCTATCTTGGCCTTGCACAAGTATGCTTGGAGGTGGCTTGTGAAGAAGTTCACTTGAATATGAAAGACTAAGGGTTGAAGTATGAACTTATGTACATCTTATATTAAATTGTTATGATATGATTCTTATGTTGGAGTTTATGTTCTGATTATGTTATTTTTTCTTATGATTATGTCTTATATGACTAACCCCTTTGAGATGTTTTATGTTGGTATGTTAGCTTTCATACTTGGTACATTATGTACTAAAGCATATTGCCTACATTCTAATCAAATGTAGGGTGTTGGGAGATTGAGTTGCTTGGAGGCTAGGTTCTTAAGTGCAAGAAGATTGAAGATTGGTGAGTCCTCATAGCTTCGACGACAAACCCCTTATGTTTCATTTATATCATTTATTGTGTTTTAGACTTTATGTGGGCTGCGTCCAAAGACTTTTATTGATGTTATTCATAGATGGTTTGAGACAAATATGTTAGAAAGACTTCCACTTTTATGAATTTTTTTTTATATTGTGTCGTAAAGAAAGTTTTAAATTCTCCCTACTTTTCTATGATCTTATGATATGATAATGCCAAGGGCTTGTATGTGACCCCTTCGGGGTCAAGTACGTCGTGTTACGACTAGGGGGTGCTCTCGGGTCGTGACATATATGACTGAAATGTAATTGAAATATTGAATAGCTCAAAATACTGATATGCTAATTGAGAATGCAACATTTATATAATGGTAATGTGACATTCGAAATCTGAAGCATGATTATCTGTTTAACTGATCTAGCAAGTGTAATTCATGAACTAAGAGAATCTACACAAACTAGGGTTTTGAGTTTTATACAAGGAATTAAAAAACGTTCCCAAGAGAAACATGATATTTAGACTATGGATTATATAGCAGCTAAAATCACAAGAATTTCCCAATATTTTGTAAACCCTAGGTCTAACCAAGTTATGTAGAATGAAGGAACTACCTAAATTATAGGGAACTAGTTGATGAAAGAAACCCACTACTGAAATCCCTCATACCTGGTGATGAAACCTACGGGAAATACTTTAGATTTCGGGGATGAAACTTAAAGAACAATGTTGCTTATTCTTGAAAGAAACTTGCACTTTCTTCTCTTCTTTTTGTTCTATTTTGGATGATTTTTGGAGAATGAGGGTTATGGGTATGTCTAACTAGGTTATTAGGCTTAGACTGAGTAAAACGACTTAGTTTAGACATCAAACGACGTAGTTTAAGTTCCCTAAAGCATAGGGAAAAGATCAAAATTACCCTGACCTAAAAGCGATGAAGGCCATCCACGAAGGGACTGACAGACCATCGTTTGGACTACCAACCGTTGATTGGGGTCATGGTTCGTGGTCTACCTGATAGGGCTTTACTAAAACGAGCATAACGTTTTACTTCGAGTTTGGATTTTATCAAACTTAGTGGCGTTGGAAAGAGGATTCAATTATATTTAACTTGATAGGTCCTAGGCTAGGCCACCTAATTCATGTTGTGCTAAAATATATGACCGTTTGAAGTTGATCCAACAACAATTTTCCTCCAATGGACTGCTAACCCTTACCTATAGTCCGTAAGTCAAACCACAAACAATATTGGTCAACCGTGGGTGGGATAAGAGACCATCAAATTTTGGACCTTAACAACGGAACCCCACCTACGATCTATTTTTCTACTTAAGGTTCGTGGTTGGTTCCGTTAGTACTGGCACCAGTTTTCTGAAAGCTAGGATTTTCTCCATTTTGTGATCCGATGTGTCACAACTAAATATCTTGAGATGACCTCCCAGCTTTTGATGCTCAACTTTCACTTTTTAGACAATTAGAACATTTAGCAACTAATTCCATAGTATGCTTCTTTATCTCGTTCCACCAATAGACCTCCCGCATGTCACAATACATCTTGGTTGCTCTTGGGTGGATAGAATATCGAGAACTATGGGGTTGTGACAAGACCTGCTCTCTCAATTCATCTACGTTGGGAACATAGAAACGACCTTGATATCGAAGTACACCATCTCCCCCTTTGGAGAAAGCCTATACAGACTTTATAAGCACATATTTTATTATTGGGGAAACATTTAAAACAAACATTCAACACAAACCAATTTTCAAGTAATAACTATCCATAACTCACACCTCTCTAATTTCTACTCTTAGTAAAAAAAATCTCTTTTTTTTCCTCTTTTTTTTTGGCCTTCTTTTAATTATTAAAAGACAATATTTCAAAATAATTATTTTAATTATTTGTTTCTTTATTACTTAACTAATTTACAATGACTTCTCAAAGGCTTTTAGTGTACTTGAGCATAAACTAGCTCTCATTTTCATAGTTAAAAACTTTTGCAGATTTCATTTTAGTATCCTGGAACTCAAGCATTTAACAAAAGATTGAATGGAAATATCATCACTTTTTTACTAGCTTTAAACTATTTTTTGAATTGAGATATTTCATAAGATGGTACTTGGCAGTTCAAAACTATTTTTTTCTTTTCTTTAACAAATTATAACATCTTATCATTTATATTTCAATCGATCATTTTAATTTGATTTTATAGTTTATTCTTTTTCTTCCATGAAGTATTACTAGTTGATATATTTGGGAAAAACCACAAAAGTCTGCAATATGTGTTCAAGCAAAAGGATTTAAATATTCACCAAAGGAGGTGGCTTGAGTTGCTAAAAGATGATGACGTGAGTATCCTCTATAACCTCGGTAAGACAAATGTGGTTGTAGATGCTCTTAACCGACTATGTATGGGTAGTGTTGCTCACGTGGAGGACGATAAAAAGGAGTTGGTTCGATTGTCATGTTTGGGTGTTCGGCTAGTAGACCCTAATGAAAGTTGTATTATGGTTCAGAATTATCCTTTCAGTGGAGTTTTAAATCCAAGCAAGGTCTTGATCCGATTTTGGTTTAGTTAAAGAAAGCGGTGCTTAGAAAATCTGTTGAGGCTTTCTCCCAAGGGGGAGATGGTGTGCTTTGATATCAAGGTCATTTGAGTGTTCCCAATATTGATGATTTTAGGGAGAAAAATTTATCAGAAGACTATAGTTCTCGATATTCCAATTACCCTGGAACTACCAAGATGTATCGTGACTTACGAGAGGTCTATTGGTTGAATGGGATGAAGAAGCATATTGCAGAATTTGTGGCCAAGTGTCCTAATTGTCGACAAGTGAATGTTGAGTGTCAAAACCAAGAGGCTTATCCCAAGATATTAGCATTCCTATATGGAAGTGGGAAGATCTATATATGGACTTTGTTGTTGGTTAACCCGCACTCGGTGGCATCATGACTCGATTTGGTTTAGCATGGATCGTATGACAAAATCGGCTCATTTCATTCCCGTCAAGGTTTCTTATTCGGTGAAGGAATATGCTAAGTTGTACCTAAGATAGATGGTTTGACTGCATGGACTTCCCTTATCCATTATCTCTGATCGTGCAGTTTTGGAAATCTTTCCAAAAGGGCATTGGTACTCGTGTTAAGCTTAGTATGACATTTAATCTCCAAAATGATAGGCAAGCGGAACGTACTATTCAATCTTTGGAAGATATGTTGAGAGATTGTATGATTGACTTCAACGGTAATTGGGATGATCATTAGCCTTTGATTTAGTTTTCTTATAACTATAGCTATCATTCTAGTATTTGTATGGCTCCATTTAAGGCTCTTTATTGCATGATGTGTATATCTCCTATGGGTTGGTTTGAAGTTAGTGAGGTTGCCTTGATAGACCCCGAGTTGGTATATGAGGCTATAAAGAAAGTTTAACTTATTAGAGAAAGGTTGAAAATGGCTCAAAGTCAACAAAAGTTCTATGCCGCTTTAGAAGGAGAGATCTAGAATTTTATGTTGATGATTGAGTTTACTTGAAAATTTCAACCATGAAGGGTGTGATGAGGATTGGAAAGAAAGGGCAGCTTAGTCCCCGTTATATGGGCCCATATCATATTTTGAGCTATATCAGTAGGGTTGATTTTATAAACTTCATTTGTCTAATAACTTGGAATCAGTACAACCGGTTTTCTATGTCTCTTTGTTGAAGAAATGTCTAGGTGATCCTACATCTATAGTACCATTTAATAGCCTTGGTATAAAAGAGAACCTTTCTTATGAAGAGGTTCCGGTTGAGTTATTAGACCGGCAAGTTAAGAAGTTTAAAAATAAGGAAGTTGCATCTGTAAAGGTCTTATGGAGGAATCAAAAAGTTGAGGGTGCTATTTGGGAAGCTGATGACGATATGATGTCCCATTACCCACATCTCTTTCCCTTCGATCCTACTCTAGCTAGAGGTATTTAGTTCCTCATGTCTTAGTCATTCTCATTTTCCCTCATGCATGCATGCATGCTCAAGAAAACTTTCTTTTGAGATTTTGATATAGTTATGCTTGACTTCGTCATGATTATGTGCATTTTGAAATTTTGATTTAGTTATTATTGACTTCGTCATGATTATGTGAATTTGAGTATGACTTACATGAATATCTTATGAAATGATGTTTTGAATATGTTTAAGCTAGAAAATGATGCTTCTCCTTGGTTATGTGTTGTTGATGTAGTTGTGTTGTTATTGGTTTGTTAGATCTTGTTCCTACCCTCCTTGTGATGTCTTGAGTCCCATTCGAGGACGAATGTTCCCAAGGAGGAGATATTGTAAAACTTTAGATTCGGAAAAGAAGGAAAATGAAGTTATCTTGGGTTGCAGGCATGGCCTACGACTTGGTAGAAGAATTTACTAATCGTAGATGGCATCCATAGGGAGAGGAGAAATGAAGCGAATTTTTAGGAAAAAGGTTAGGTCCTACGGTTGCCATGTACGGTACATAGACCTACAAACTGTACATGGGTCGCGTCGAAGGTTGGTCCAAGTCAAAGTTTTTGAACCTACCTACGATCGACCAGGACGGTCCGTCGAAGGACCTATGGACCGTAGGTCTGAACCATAGGTGAGGCTCGACAGATATTTTAAAGGGGCTTTTTGGTCTATTCCTAATTTTTAAACCTAATATTATG
>JAJOOS010031087.1:0-11902 GCA_029582725.1 Solanum chiquidenum
CCGTCCCATTTTATGTGGCAACATTTCCTTTTTGGTCAGTCCCAAAAAGAATGTCACATTTCCTTATTTGGTAAGTTTTTAAAGGTATAATTCATTTTCTACCCTTGTTGGTCCCACTTAATCTTGAAAAGAGTACTCCAATACATTTATTAGGAGAGAGAAAAATAAGTCTATTTTTTTGAAGGGCAATTTGGTAAATATTTCAAAGTCTTTATCTATTTATTAAACTCCGTGCCCGATCAAATGTTGCCACATAAAATGGGACGGAGGGAGTAATTAACACAAGGGTATTTTGGAGAAGTAAAAAATGGGTAGATTGCAATATATAGATACATTTTCAGTTTCAGGATTAAAGCAAACATACAGTCTTCATTGCAGTCTTTCGTCTCCTCTTCTGCTGTGTATTGAGGCGTTCGAAGCACGCAACAATGGCACCCAGAGGAAGACCCAGAAAGGTTTGAAATTTCACCTTTTTTTTTCTTTGCATTGTGCTATACTGTTTTCTTCCATTGTTGATTGGTTTTATTCGCAGCGATTAAGCCGAATGGACGCAGCAACTGATGCCATGACAGCTTTCGGATTTGACGAACGGTTCGTTCAGAAAACAGTAAAACAACTTCTGAAGGTAAGCGTTAAGAATCTAGTGGGTTTCCCTGTTTTGGTTGCCTACGTGATTTTGGAACCATGGAACTCGTTATTCCTGCGATTTTCTGGATTATGCGTTCTTCTTTTGGGCTTAACCTAATGGTTCACGTGAAATTTTGCTTATTTATCGTCACTATTTTTAAGGAATACGGTGGAGATGATGGATGGGCCTTTATTGAGGAATATGGCTACAAAGAACTCATTGAAGCTATTCTTCGTGATCAAGAGAGCAATGATGAAGACTCTACGAAACAAAAGGTTCAATGCTCGATGACTTTTGCTGAAATTTTTTTCTTTGGGAAAATGTTTTACTAATCAATTCTGTGTTATTTTCCAGCTTTGATTGGATATAATAGTAAATGACAAATTGTAATTGTACGAGGAGTAGATAGGATAGGTGGACTGCGTTTTAGTGATCATTTTTCCTATTAAAAATTTGACAACAATGTCTAATTGTTGATTAAAACAAGTATAGCAACAGTGTGTTGATTGAAGCCAATTATAGGTAGTAAGAGTTGGTATATTTGTGCATGGGAAGGAAGATATGTTCTGTTTTGGTGGAAAATATTTTCCTTGAAGAGAATAGTTTTCTCAACATAGAGAAATACTAAAATATAATTCCATCAAGGAATATATATGTTTGATAAACATTTTTCGCTGTACCAAATGCTCCCAGTCCTACAATTTTGAGTCTTGCTATGAATTTTACATGTATTAAGAAGCATAAACCTGCAGCTTTTAAACACTGTTCATGAGAAGGCAGATTGTAAGCATGACTTGGAAGTTTCTTTTCCACCTATATCAATTGATAAATTGATCATTGGGACTCATTTTGTATGACAGCTAAATTTGTTCTTATTATGAATGTTGAAAAAGTTTGTCTATTCAGTTCTATCTCCATTCATTCAACATAGCTACATACCCAAATTACATTACAGTATTTTTTAATAATAGAATCGAAACCTTTTACTGTAAATGAAATATGATTTTCTGTGAAACCCTGTTTTAAGTAATGTATACTGACCTATATAAGCATATTGGATAAACTCATCTTACTATATTGGAATCCTTTATTTTCTTATGTAAGATATACCAGTAGGGTAGAACTAATTCTGT
Organism: Solanum chiquidenum; assembly: GCA_029582725.1. Lineage (NCBI taxonomy): Eukaryota > Viridiplantae > Streptophyta > Magnoliopsida > Solanales > Solanaceae > Solanum > Solanum chiquidenum. The sequence continues at coordinate 1,762 of JAJOOS010031087.1, forward strand.
CCAACATATATTTGAAGATAAAATTGAGTGTCAAACTGATTATTATTTCCTTTAGTTCGATGGATCTGAAACTATTCTACTGGTCTGTATATCCAAGTAATAATCCCTTCTTTGAACTGGAATCTGCTAGAGAAGTGTGTCGGTTCAAGCTATTAACAAAACTCCAGCAGAAATATATTTTAAGAAATTACTAAAAGTCGGTGATGTTCCTTACAGCTATATTGCAAGCTTTTCTGCTAAATGGAGTTGAAGTGGGAATTGCAAATAAAGGACATTGTTTGTCTTTATTGTAGCATCCTGCAGGCTGTGTCCTTGTGCAGGCTGTATCCTTGTGTCATCTAACTGTTGGTGAAGAACTGTCATCATGTCAAGTGGAGTCTACTGCTCAATTTTCCTCATTGCTTGTGTTTTGGCTGCTTGTGCCATTCATGAATTATATCTCGTGTTTACAGTAACCTGTGGTCTGTCAAACGTCTCCACTTCTGTTGGAGAAAATGCTTCCTTGAATTTGTTAAAAAATGTGTAAACCATCTCATTTAAATCAATAAAGGTGGATCTTACCAGGGTGTATCTATAGGTTGGGGAATGGGTTCACGTGAATCCATGCTCCTCTTCATAGACCATGTATAACAATGCTATATTTTTTTAAAACTAGTTTTAGGGTACACACGCTGCGCATGTACATGAGTACAACTTCTAAAAATTACATAGATAGTAGTATTATACAATGTATTTGAGTTCCCAAAATAATGAATATTGATGTCATTTAGCTTTAGATCTATAAGAAAGAGATCCAACTCCACTGAAGTCCTCAGATACCTTATTATGTCTGTGGACTTTTATGAGAATATGAAAATTATTATTTTGTAACCTACTTAAATAAGCAAGTTACCGAAGTACTTTTGTCAAGATTCTTCAAAGATTTGTTGAATAAGACAAAGTACAAATATGATATATAAATGTAGTATACTCCACGATTTCAGTGTTATCTTTTATAATCTTAAGCATTGAAATTATTAAGTATTATTATTGTAAACCTTTTAAAGACTAAGTCTTCAATGAGATTTCACTTTTTAAATATTCTTGTGACATTGTATTTCTTTTTCTTATAATAATTTAAAGTTAAAAAAGGGAGAGTACAATATCATAATTAATTTAGACTACATCATTGCTCAACCTTTTTAATTGTGTCTGGGTTATCCATTGTGTCTAGTCCTTTAAGCCCCAGCCCTATGTAGTATGTAACAAACTTTAGCATAACAAAATTGTTTTACTATGTCACTTTCAGCTCCTGAAGTTTTAGCTACCCAGTTGTTTTTTTAAACCTGTTTTCTTGGTGCATTCTCTAATGTTAAAAAGCTTACAAATTACAATCACCTATGATGCCAATACTTGAATTGAAGTGGAGTTATAGAAGAATCTATTCCAGTATGAAATTTTTGTTATATTTGAAGTCATAAAACTAAAGACATAATAATTAAAATATAATTTTCGAATGTGAAATTTACTCTACATATAATAAAGAAGTCTATCCACATTTCCCTGAGCTTACCATTATTTAGGTTGAGAGATAGACAAACAGATAGGCAGATGGACAAATAAATAGATAGATGACCTCATCATTTACTCCCTCCATTTTAATTTGTTTGTTTAGTTTTGACTTGGCGTAGAGTTTAAGAAAGTAAAGAAGACTTTTGAATCTTGTGCTCTTAAACTAAAGATATGTAGAATGTACTAAAATATCCTTTAATCTTTTGGTCTTAAATATATCTGTGGAAAGTTGAAATTAAAGAGTTGCCAAAAAAGGAAAGAGACTTTCTTTTTGAAATAGACTAAAAAGGAAAGGAAGACATACAAATTGAAACGGAGGGAGTAATAATTTTCCTAATATTTAGGACTTTGAAATCAATTAATATATATAGATATCTTAAACAAGTAACACCTAGAACTGCTTTTAGCAGTGTTGATTCACATATCCTGCAGACTGCACTAATAATGAATGTATATCTGTGATTAAAATATATCTCATCACAATCCTTCATGAAGTCCAAGACTGAAAATTATGGTTTTCCAAAGCTTGTAGTTTCCTCTTCTATATTACTTTCAGAGGCTGGTTTTCACATTCCAAAGGTAGGAAAGCTTATACTATGCAAACCGATATCCATGTGAGGCAAAAATCTAGTGCTTCATTATTGTGGCGGTATTAATCACATCATAGAGTTACTTTTGGCCATGCCTCGCCTTGTGTTTTGTTGAGTTGAAACAGTACTTAGAGCCTGTTTGAATTGGCTTATTTTAAGTGCTTTTAAGCCAAAATAGCTTTTAAGCACTTTTGAAGTGTTTGGGTAAATTAAAAAGGTGCTTATAGGAACTTTTTCCAGATTTGTTTCTAATCTGTGAGAAACCTGATGCTAGAGTGAGTGATTGTTGGACAAAACATGGATGGGACATATCTTTAAGAAGACTACTTAATGATTGGGAGGTGGAGAGGGTGGCAGCGCTACTGGGAAAACTAGCTGGAATGATTATAACCAGAATAGCAACAGACAAGATTCTATGGAAACATAGTAATGATGGAGCTTTTCTCAGTCAACAATGCCTACAAAAGAGGACTACAGGGGATGACAGGAGGCCCAAAATATAATTGGAATTACTTTTGGAAGAGTGACATTCCTACAAAAGTAAAGTGTTTCACCTGGTTAGTGATAAAGAGAGCATGTTTAACAGAAGAAGTTCTACAGCAGAAAGGCAGGAAGCTGGTCCCTAGGTGTTTTTTGTGCAACTTGACAAGGGAAACAAATAACCATCTCTTCCTGCATTGTTGTAAGTTTACTGCTCAAATTTTGGAACCTGTTTCTCAACATCACAAGCATGAACTGGACAATGCCAGAACATACATCAGATCTGTTGAGCTGCTGGATTAGGAGGGGAGGCAGTAAGAGTCAAAAGAGATGGTGGAAGCTAATACCATCATGTGTATGGTGGTCAATCTGGAGAGAAAGAAATGGAAGATGTTTTGAAGATAGATTCAATTCCATCCACAAAGTTAAATGGAATTGTATAGTATCTCTACTTTTTTGGTGTAAACAGCTTTGTATAGATGATATAGATCAAATTATAGTAGGAAATCTGTAATTATTCCTTTTTGGAGGTAGCCAGCAACCCCTTAATGCTGAAGACTTCAACCTTACCAGTTTCAAAAAAAAAAAAAAAGTTTTAAGCTACAATGGTAAAAATAAGCCAAAAGCCATAAGTTAGAGCTTTTGACTTACAGGCCAAAGGACAAAAGCCAATCCAAACATGCTCTTACTTTTTTAATCTTGGGGCTGTGCAGAGAGAGCTTATCATGTTTACTATCTTGATTTCCTAAGGAAAGAATGAGAAGATGGAAGGCTTGCTTTGTAGAACCTGTTAGGATAAATTCTTGTCCTTTATGCTTCACAGTGACATACTATTTATTCAGTTTTATCTGTTATTCTTAATTGGTGAGTGTGCTAGATGATGCAGTCATCTCTTTCTTCTCTTGCGTATTTATTTGATCTCATTCTTTACTCCTCAGTGCTTTCTCTTAGTGAAATTCATCCAGCTCATCTCGCTTACCTTGGACTCTCAGAACTAAAGGAAGCATCTTTTGTTCCCAGCTTTGTCTAAAATCGTCACCTGGTCTTGAGACTGTCGGCTATTAACAATACGAGCCGCTTCTGAATCAAGCCCACTAGGAAATTAAGCTTTCTTTCTTCTGGAATAGCTAATCTTAACATACTTCTACTTCCACCATTGTCCTTTGTATGTATCTTTATTATTCATAAATCAACTCATAGATTGGCTTCTGTCCTTTATTTATTTGTCAGCACTACAAAATAAACAGGAAACAAGAAGCATGATTTATTTTTTTGAGTGAAACTCTAGGATCTATATTTCACTTTTGAACAAATATATAGTTCTACAACTGCTAGCCTAAACTGTTTGATATCTATAACTACACGGCTGAGCTACATTTTCTTATCTTCCTTGGATCAGATATTTTTGTGACTCTTGTTCAGGGTACATTAAAATGTTATTTCTGGTTAGGCTTGTATATATAGGGAATCAGCTATATGGTTTAATCTGTGTATAGCATGTAGTGCCAGTTACATGAAATGATTGTTGATTCAAAGTTTTCACCTCTTCTTCGATATTGATATGATTGTTACTTGATATCATTGCCGCTAGAGTTGTATATGAATATGATGGATTAGCTAAAGACCTTGAATAATTGCAGGGTGTCTCCTCACAAGTGGAAAGAGCAGAAGACCCTGCTTTACAAAGCATCCTTGGTCCCTCAGGCACTCTCGTTGATTCCACAGACAACAAAGCTGGTACTACTGTCGGAGAAACGTCATGCTCTGAGCTTGTCAATGCACCAGCACCAATATATGTAGAGCTATGCAGAAACAAACAAGACATTTGCAGTACTGGTAAGGAACTGTTAGTGTGTACTAATTCTGCTGCTTGATTTGTCTAAGTTTCTGTTTATGGAGTAGCAATTTAGCTATCAAGCAATGGAAATCAGTTTAACAAAGTAGAAAAACACTTGGCCAAGCCAATACATGAGTAACATTCATCCAAATCAGATAAATTAATTTAGTATACCAACAAATCAAGGAAGATTAGAATACTTGGATTGCAAGTTCACTGACGAAACTCATGAGGCTGATGGGGAAGTGAGGCTTGATACCCAGGGTGGGGAGATTGATGATGATGTCACACATCTTATTGGTGTAGGGTGGATGAAATGGATGCGAGCATATGGAGTGATAAGATGGTGCCACCAAAACTTAAAAGACAAGTTCTATAGGGTGGTGGTGTGGTAGTTTGACCAACTATGTTGTATAGGGTGGAGTGTGACCAATTAAGAACTCTTACGTTCCAAAAAAAAGAACTCTCACGTTCCAAAGATGAAAGTAGCGGAAATGAGTATGTTGAGATTGATGTGTGAGCTTACTAGGGAAGATATGATTAGAAATGAAGATATCTAGGATAAGATAGGAGTGACCTCAGCGGAGGATAAGATGCATGAAACGAGGCTAAGATGGTTCGCGCATGTGATGAGGATATGCACGGATGCCCCAGTGTGGAGGTGTGATAAGTTGACTATGGATGGTTTAGAAGAAATGGAGGTAGGACAAATAAGCATTGTAGAGAGGTGATTAGACAGGAAATGACGCAACTTCAGCTTACCAAGAATATGATCTTAGATAGGAGGCTATGAAGGATACGGATTAGGGTAGATGGCTAGTAGATAGTTGAGAGTTGTCTCACTTACTGCTCCATAATAGTAGTTGTAGTTGTTTTTTGGTCTTCGATTTCTGTTACTATTTGTTTTTTCTTGTACTTCGATTGTAGTGTTATTTCATTGTTGTTATTGTTCTTTTTTTAGAAGGCTTTGTCATGCTATCTTTAGTATTTTATCATAACTCTTCACTTCCATATTTCTTTTCCCAAATTGTTTTTTTGTGTTATTTTCTTGAGCTGAGGGTCTATCGGAATAGTCTCTCTACCTTTTAAGGTAGGGTTAAGGTTTGCCTACACTACCCTTCTTAGACCCTACTTGTGGGATTACACTGGGTATGTAATTGTTAACAGAATAAGGAAGATATAATATTGCATTCTTTTCTACTGCAGCATTTACTTTTTTTTTTCTTTTTTTGCAATAGTCCACTCGTGCTGAAACTTGAATGTAAACTCTTGCTTCTTTTATTTATGAAACAGTAAGAGTGCCTATATGACTTTGAGGTCCATGTTACGAAAATTTCCCTAATAACCCTGTTTTGCACTAGTATTTTGCCCCCCACCAGTTGAAGGAGATGAAAATAGCTGGAAAGACGTAGTGGAAGGCCAAATCTCTACCCAGAAGGGGATGGGTAATGCTGTTTGCTGTGATGGTGGGAATTCCAAGAATCAAGTGCAATCAGGGAGTAACTCTCATGATTTTGCTTCACCTCCAACTTCCTCCCCCTGCCCAGTTAATTATTTGAAATTGTGTTCTGGGAGTCATGTGCAATTAGGGAATGACTATCCAACTGCTTCACTATGCCCGGTTAATCATGTAGCCCCTCCTGTTGATCATCACCCTACAGCTCTTCCTTCCTCAAAGGTAATCACAATGTTTAGTTTGCTATTTTTTTTTACATGGATTAAGAAGTATGAGTCAGTAGCCTTTTAAACAATGTTCATGATAAGTCATATTGTAAGCAGGACATGAAGTTCCCTTACCAAATATATGAATTGATACGTTCATACTGTTTGATCATGAATGGTTAAAAATCTGCCTATTCAGTTTTACCTGTATGCATACATTCAATATGCAGGAAAACAGCTTCCTGCAGGCTGTATACTTGTGTCATCTAATTTTATTGATGAATAATTGCCCTTATGTCATGAGGAGTCTATTGCCCATTCTTCCTCATTGCTATTGTTTGGTTGCTTGTTCCTTTCATGTATTATCCCTCGGGTTTTCTATAACCTGTGATAGTGATTATTCCATCATGTGGTCTCCTTTGCTGTTTGGAAGAATGGTTCCTCAAATCCGTTAAAAGATATGTAGAGCATCTCATTGAAATCAATATAAGTGGATCTTACTGCTAACTTAGGTTGCTCTAATCAATCATTTACGTGTTCTAGTATGAGGATCCACACAGTCATTTATAAATTTCTTTGTAACTTGATCTACTTGAGTATTTTGTCTGGGCATGATTTTCCGTTGCACAAATAGTAGATGCTTAGAAGGAATGATTTTCTGTGGCACAAATAATAGATGCTTAGAACTGCTTTAAGCGTTGTTGATTCACATATCCTGTGGGTCTGCACTAATAATGAATGTGTATTGGCGATTAAAGTACATCTTATCACAACCTTTCCTTCTAGTCCAAGACTGAATGTTATGGTTCTGCAAAGCCGGTAGATTCCTATTGCAGAGTCTGATTGGCACATCCCAAAGGCAGGAAATATTACACTATGTAGAGCTAAATCTGTATGAGGTGCTAATCTAGCATTCATTGTTGAGGTGGTATTAGTCACCCCATAGAGCTACTTCAGGGCATGTCTTGTGCTTGGTAGACTTGTAACAGTGCTTACATTGTAATTGTGGGATGGTGCAGAGAGAGGTTATCATATTTTCTACCCTTCTTCCTTCGGTATGAATGAGAAGATGGAAGACTTGCTTTGTCGAACTTGTTCGTATAAAAATCCAAGTCCTTTATTCCGCTCATCAATTGCTATCTATTCATGTCTGCATATTTTTGACAATTGATTAGATCATGCTAGATGAATATTGGACTGAGTCTGACTTAAATGAAGCAACATGACAATAAGGATTTATATAGCCGACCCAAACTTGAATGAGGCAAAACTTTTGCTGTTGATTTGAGCATGCTAGATGATGCAGTCACTTGTTTCTCTTATCGTGCTTATCTTTTTTTCTGCTTTACACCGAGTGCTTTCTCTTAGTTCGAGTTTATCCAGCTCATCACACTTGCTTCCCTTGATCTCTTAGAAATAAACGAAGTATCTTTAATCCCAGCTTCCTCTAAAACGATCACCTGGTTCTGAGACTGTCAGCTATTAACAATAAGAGCTGCTTCTGAATCAAGCCCAATAAGCAATTAAGTTTTCTTTTTGCTGTAAATGTGAACCTTAAAGAACCCTATTTCCACCCTTGTCCTCTGTATGCATCTTATGTGCCATAAGTCAATTCATAGATTATGCATCTTATGTACCATAAGTCAATTGATGGATTGTCTTCTTCCTTTTATTATTGGTTACAACATACCAAAGAAGAAACAAGACACATGTTTTATTTCTGAGCCGAACTCCCGGATCTATATTTCACCTTTGAACACATATAGTTCTTAGACTGCTAGTCTAAATTGTATGATATTTTTAACTACACGGGGCTGAGCCACATTTGCTTATAGTCTCCATTCGGGGTACATTTAGTTGTTATTTCTGGTTGAGTTTTGTATAAATAGAAAACTAGCTACAGGTTCATATCTGTATTGCATCGAGTGCCAACTGCCAACTATATGAAATGCAATGACGCTGATGAAAATTTTCATCTCTCCTTCAATATTGATATGATTATTACTGATGTTCATTGCACCTTGATTAATATTATGCATATACTGGAATAGCTGAAGACTTTTGAGTTATAGCAGGGTTTTTCCTCACAAGATGAAAGAGCAGAAGACCCTGCTTTATTAAGTACCACTTGTCCTTCAGGCACTCTTAATTCCACAAACAATGAATCTGGCAACACTCTAGGAGAAACAGGATGCTCTCAGCTTGCTGATGCAGTAGAACCCACACACGAAGAGCTTTGTGGCAACAAACAAGACATTGGCAGTACCGGTAAGGAACTGATCGTCTGTGCTAATTCTACTTCTTGATTATGTGTAATTCGTCCACGGTGTAGCCATTTAGTTGCGAATGCCAAGCAATGGAAATCAGCTTAACAATGTAGAAAAACATTGAATCTGGCTCCCTGGCCATTATATTGAAGCGCATAATTGGTTCATGATCACGAGACGTTAAGAATAAAAGAAGACCCCATTTATTTATCATCCTTTATTTAGAATCTTAGCCTATTATTTATTTATTTATAATTCAGATATTGTTTATAATTAATTGTTTGTTGGACCCATCAGATCAGTTAACTAAAAAACGGATCATTCCTTTGCTTTTGGAAGACAGCCACATAGTTTCATTATCTCACTGCTAAGCCTTCTATTTCACTTTTATTCCATCTGTCATCTTTTAGGAATAAAAAAACATCCAAGTCATAAACCAATAGATTAGGGAGGCTGCACTATTGCATTTTTTTTTTTATTGTAACTGCAGCAGTTACATTCATTCCAATAGTTCAGTCGTGCTGGAACTTGGATTGTGAAATTTCCCTAACAACCCTGTTTTGCAGAAGTATTATGTCTCCCACCAGCTGAAGGATGTAAAGACATAGAGGAGGACCAAACCTCCTATATCCAGAAGAGGCTGGCTAATGTTTTTTGCAGTGATGGTGGAAATTCTGGGAGTCGAGGCAGTAACTTTAATGTTACTGTACCTCCAACTTCAGTTACTAGTGTACCTGCCCCTGCTGATCATATCCCAACAACTCTTCCTTCCTCAAAGCGAGTTTGTCTTCAGCCACCAAGAAGGTCATTTCCTTGTTATGGCTGGATTGAAAGTGACAGTGAAGAGGATGCTGACGACTTCATACTATTACCACCAATGAAATGCGTAGAGATTTAGTAAATAAATAGTTGGGTTGTAGGGGCTTGTTTATTTAGCCAAAAGACCTTTTCAATCACCATGCTTGCTGCTTCTTCCATTTAGTTTCTCTTTTCGGTTATCATAAGTAATAGACCATACATGAACCTTACGGATGAACTTCCACCATGGATGCCAGAGTTGTTCATTTTTCCTTATGTAATATCTCTACAACCTATCCAATATGACAGACAGAAAACTGTTGCTAGGGTAACCAACTGAATTCAATTCGAGATTGGTTTTGCAATTTATTGCGCTTCACAATTTTGTTTTATTTTACAGAAAAAAGGTTTAAAATGTCCTCAATTTATTAGAAATTGTTTAAAATGTCCTCCTTCCGCCTATTTGATTACTTTTACCCCTCTCTTGTTTATTGGGTCAAATATGCCTTAAGCCTATTACAAATAGTTTAAATTTACCCTCTTTGTACCATAAAAATTGTTTATCAACTATTAAATACTAGAATAATATTAATAAACTAGATAACTTACCCGCGCTTTGCACAGTAATCCATGACCTCATTAAGATGTTGAATAATCATTTTCTAATATCTGAGTATTAGAATATTGGCATTGTCACTAGGGTTGTTCATGGTTATGGTTAAATAACCAAACCGAACCGCAATCCGAATCAAACCGATTAAAAAACCCGATATTTGGTTGGATTTGGTTAGGTTTGGTTTTTGAATTTTGAAAACCGATACTATTTGGTTTGGTTTTGGTTTTACAAAAGAATATCCGCAAAAATAACCAAACCGAACCGTTAAATTATATATATAAATTTTATAATTATTTATATATTATTCATAAATAAAATATAAATATTTTATTAAATTTTA
>JAJOOS010031090.1:0-10534 GCA_029582725.1 Solanum chiquidenum
CGGGGCCCGGGTTTGAGGGTAGGGAAATAAATTGATTTTTTCAACAAAAAAAAATTGTAATTTAAAGTTGGAAGAGAGTTTTGGAAAATGTTTTCCTTGAGTTTTGAAGGGAAGTCATTTCCCTTAAATTTAAGGAAAATAAGTTGATTTGAAAAACATTTTCCAAAACATTTAACCCAACCAAACATGAAAAAATTGGAAAACATTTTTCGTCATACAAAACACACCCTAAGTGTGTAGTTTTTGAATTTTGAAGTCTTATAAAAAATATATTTCAATTTTTTGGTTTTAACTTTGTCGGGTAGAATATTGACTGGAAAGTTATACTAAATAATTACTCTTTTTGAGATAGATTAAAAAAGAAAATAAGACACTTAAATTGAGACGAAAAGAGTACTAACTAGTTATAGCATTTTAACACATTAATTGGTCCAAAAGATGGGCCGGTCTTGATATTTTGTCTTTTATAAGAAAAGTCTAACAAAAATGATCTCCGTAAGAGATAATTGTGATTATCTTATCTCACTTAGCAGTTTTTTTTTTTTTTTTTTTTGTAAAATAACCCTGCTTCAATTTTCTTAATTTTTTTTTCTATAAACTGACATTTAAGATATTTTAAGACAATGAATTTATTCAATTGATCAAAAGTTTTGCCTTATAAATAAAGTTAAATTGTCCATCAAATATAAGTTTTAATTTGTGCTTGAAAGGCAGACGTTCAAACTATTCCAAGATAATATAGACATGTCATATGCCTATATTATACTCATAGTTGTATTTTAACACATTTTATTTTTATATAATATACACATGTTGTAATAATCACTTACTTTTACCGTGGCTTTAGCACTTTGGTCGGTTTGAATCAAATAAAACTAATCTTCATTTGTGATCGACTACATGTTTTATTTTTATAATTAGCATTCAAGTGGTAACTTTTTATGTTTGTTGTGACTTGTGTAAAAAAATATAAAAGCCCATGCTTTTCTAATAATTATATATTTTCCTTGCTAATATAGTGAAATACTTATTTACATTTGATATTTATATTAAATTATGTAATTTCATTTGAATAATCATCAAACTAAACTAAAAATGCACATTACTTGACTATAAGTAAGGGTTATTTATTTTTATTCAGATTAAAATATCTGAATCTTAATGAAAAATATACATTTGAATTTTAAAATGTCTGAATTTAAATAGGCATCTGGATATTAAGACAGTGTACCAAAATTTAAATATTAAATAATTAAGACTATTTGTTTTCTCGAATGGGATGTATTATGAGTTCTACATCTTTTTGGATGAATGGGGAATACTGGTGGAGCTACTGCTTAAGCCTAGCTAGCTATATATATAAAGTGGCCAATTTGTTTGTCTCTTTTCTTGACTGAGGGTGGACGTTCAATATTCAATTCGTTACGTCTAAAATTCAATTTTACTGATTTATGTTCACTCCCAAGTAAAAATTAATAAAATAAGTTGCATGTTACGTTCATACTCATGTTGTTTCAAAATACAATTAAATTGAAAAGAAGGGAGTACTACACATAGGGTGGTTAGGTTAAATTTCGGTTGATCAAAGCGGGTCATGACACAATCTTATCAAAGTTTGGTTGGGCAAAGAATTTGATCAAATAATAAGTTATAACCTAATTCGTCCCATATGATTCAATCTCCTTTTTATCTTCTTTTTTTTTTACACCAAAAAAATTATTCTAGGGGTAAAACATTTTCTATCAAAAGAGATTTTATATCTAGGGATCGAACTTGAGATTTTTGATAAAAAATAAAGGAGTACTTATCACTTCATCACAATCTTTGATGATTATTTGAGTTGCATTTTAAAGTGGGAATCTAAACATTAATATGGAAGATGGAAATCATATGTTGAATTTGAGTACTTTCATGAACATCTATTATAGTCCAATCACTTTGAAAATTAGCATATACGTATCACATATATATGGAAGAAAATTAAAGTGAAAGAGATATTCTTTTAAAACAGATCAAAAAGGAAAGTAAGATACGACAAATTGAACCGGGGAGAGGTAGGAATAATGAATAGAAAGTAAAACCGGATTAAGTAAAAAACTTTGTGATTAGAAAAGGATCAAGTACAGAACTTTGTGATAAAAGAAAAGTATTAAGTACAAAATTTTGATTTATGTAGTTGTTTGTGCATTACTCTATGATGTGACAATTTTCCATTTATAGAAAAAAAGATAGTACTGTAATAATCTTTTGCTTTTTAATTATGAAAATGGGGTCCTTAAAAATTCTAACACTAAACGCTCCCCTTATAACACAGACAAATATAATGATGAACACAAAGGAAAAGTCAAGTAGGACAATATACAACCACTTTCTACTCTTTTTTTTTAGAAAAAAAATATGTGATATTCTTTAACATGGTTTTTCTTTATACTAATGATAGTGTTTGAATCAACTTACGTGTACTCAAGTAATTTTATGAAACACTTATCAGTTACTACCTTCCACCAATCAATCAACTTTTGTCGTTTTTAGTAGTCATCATTAGCTTTTAAGTTGTTATTTGGATAAAGATGATCCACGATTTCGCAAATTTATATTTGAAGGAGCAAAATAAATATAGGAACAACTATGGCTAATAGCTCATAATTTTGACTTAAACTAAATGGTAGTCACAATCATGAACCAATGAAAAATTTGGCTTATTGATGAAGATATTGTGAAATTATGATCAATCAACATCAAATTAAATTAGGCCAAATCTTGTTTGAATTTAAATTTGAAAAGAATGTGACGTTCTAATTAATGAGCCTTTAGACACGCTAACGTAGCGTACAGTTTTGTCAACTTTCTTTATTACATACCGTAAAATATGACAAGACTAATATCACATATAAATTTAATAATCAGCTAATTAAACAGTTCACATCGATAATTCTTTAAATTTGTTAAATATTATTTAGATACATAAATTACGATATATTTTAATTAAGCATATGAACATATAATAAAGCCAAGTGTTTATATCAAACCTTTAATTTCAATGTGAAATTTGGAAAAACTTTTGTGCGTGTTCTCAAACGACATTATGCACCTAAGTTAACACATAAAATATATGTCACCTTTTAAAATTAATTATCATAACCAACATCATGAGTTAAATGAGTTATAATCAAAAGAGGTGACGTATTTTTAACTAAGCGGTTAACTTATTAATGTATAATGAACATTTGAGAATACACAAAAGTTGTACTAAAATTCGAGTTAGACATGTCTAATGAGGTGCTTTATCTCGTGTTCAAATGCTCTTTTAAAATAAATCACAATTTAAATATTTAAACAAAAGTTACTATCAAATTTAAGAAATTATCGATATACTCAACCTATTGTATTTATCAACTAATGTAAATAGTGAGGAAAGGCCCTACGTGCATGCGGAAAGAAAATGCAACCTTTGCAAGTAGTCTTTTCTATTCATTTTCTTGTTTATTTGCCCTTTAACTTTATAGGGTGAAATGTATTGTAGGGTTTCTATGCTTGGGATTAATCCTACATCTAAGTTGATTCTACATTTCTCTTTTTGTCATTAAAATCAACTTTTTAAGGTCATCATAAGTTGATTGTTGATTTATCTGTCCATTTTCCAGCCTAGTCATTACTTTTCTTTTAATTATTTTTTAAATAGTACTTTTTCTCATTAATTAATTTCATTTATACACATTTTACTTGGGACTTCACTCTTCTTTTTTTTTTGCAAAGGCACCCTCTCATTAAAGAAAAGGGGGTCTTGGAGAATCCTATGCCACCCTATATATTCTTTCGTTACGGTATCGGGTTCATTTGAACTTGATGTAAAACATAATTATATAATGTAAAATCCACAAAAATGTGATAAATATTAAGAATTTAATCAATAGTTACACTTATAAAATCTAAATTTTGAATCCGGCGTGTAATATGGATGGTGATGACTAATTAGGATCTCTCCCTAGTGCATGTTCATAACTCTAATGTATTATATATAATATAATATATTAGCTATTCCACTTTTTCTTTACTTGGAAATGATGGTTACTCACTTCTATTTTTTTTCTTTTGATAGGAAAGAAAACTAAGTTCTAGCTAGTAAATTGTAAATACTTTAATTTAAAACATTATACCATGCGATCAAGGGCAAATATATCAACCTTAACTAGTAGGGTGTAGGGTGGTATAAGAATTAACTTAAATAGTCGTCCATTCAGCTTGAATTAAATATAGTCTACATATGTATAATATATGTATAATTTTATATAATTGATGTTTAATCTAATATTGTATCGACTAGAAAAAGTAAATAATGACCGATTAGGAAAAGTTAAAAGGATATTTTTAAAATTTAATTTTTAAATAGGGTAGTGATCAAAAGAGTTTCTCTTTTTTTTTTTGGTTTTCCATCCGGTGTCCGGAGCCCACGTTGGAACTCCGACTAAATCCGAATCGCGCTCTACCCCAGCTCAAAGGTCTCTTTAATTTTCTTTATTTTGGGATTTCTATTCTTTTTGATTCATATGCCAGAGTATGTGTAGGGATGGATTTGTTAATTTATGAGTTGTTTGCTTGGTGGTTATAAATATGTGGGACTCTTATTTGTCAATCACAATTGGTTTGTCACAATCTTGTTTATAGACAACTCTTCAAATCCATCATAGTACTTTTGCAAAACAACTCGAGCAAAGGATCTTTCGGAAATGGTTTCTCTACTTTTATGAGGTTGTGATAAGATCTGCGTACACTCTACCCTCCAGACCCCATGCACTTGTGGATTTCACTGGGTATGTTGTTGTTGTATTTGCTTGTCATTCCCATTGAAGCGATAATCACATAAAGTGATAGACGAAATTAGTGCCATGAAACGACTTATTAGTAAATTAATAAAGTACTTGGGAGTGACATATATACATCACATATCTGGGAACAAGTAACAACTCTGGTAGCTAATGACATATTCCACATTTGAACAACCATAGTATGCCAAACTTAGGGAATTCAAATTTTTTATGTAAATAAAGTTTAGTAATTAGTATGATTTTGATCCAGGTAGCAAAATTGCAGCAACATAACAATAATAACGATGATTGCTGGCAGAACATCAGAACATCAGGATAGATATGAGCATCCGCATCATTGTCACTGATAAACAAAAACCATAAAATATGATGATTGGGATGAAGATTGTTTTTATAATTTTTAATTTGGGGTAGGGGAAAGGGAAACGGGGGTGGAGAATTGAACTTTCATTGACAAAGTCGGAGTTCAGGTAGCCAACCAATCAATTGAACAACTAAGATTCACCGAAGATTGTTAAACTAATATCAGTATATTTTTGCAAACGAATTCCTACCGTTTGCAAAACTAAGATTACTAAGTTAGAAAGTGAATCAATCTAAATCAACAATTCCCTAAGGCCTGTTTGGAAGGCCACAATGAAATTGGGAATTGGTGTAATTACTCTCTTTGTTCTGTTTGGTAGATCAAGTAATTACTTGGTAAGAGGGGAATTGGGTGTAATTGAAGGGGAGTAATTACACTCCTCAATTCCCAAGGGAGGTAAGGAATTGAGTGTGATTACACCATGTAATTACATGAATTTTTTAATATTATATTTTTTTAATATATTTTTGTTTGGAATACCAAGACACTTCTTCCTTTTTTGTCCAGACATTTTCAGTTCTAAGAACGCCACAACAACAAACCCTGTACTTCTTCTTTCAAGTAAGATTTCTTTCTTGATTCATTTTACTTTCATATTTTGATGTCTAGGTAGATTATGTATGAATTTGATCTTTGTATTTTCTCCTATTAGTTCTTGAGATTAAAATAAATATGAGAATTATTATTTTTTCTTTAATTTCTGATAATAATAATAATATATCAGAAAATTGATTCTAACAATCAGTTATACATATTTCCTACAATGACAATCATCTAGTTATGTAATTTCAGGATCTATATGGTTTTAATAAATCATGGCTTTAAGCATGTTGGCTTGCCTATTTCTCTTCTTTGTCTTACTAGCTAGCTTGTGACTTTGTGAAGTTCGCCTCAGTCGATATACCTCTACTCTTGCTTTCTTCCCATTTACATTCTTTGTATTTGAAATTGTCTAGCTGATTGTTACAATGCATAAATATTATCACTGGTAGCAACAGTAAGTAGCAAAACAAAATATCAACTCCTAGCTAGCCTACCAAACAAACTTTAAATGGGTTAATAGTTCAGGTCCTCATAGCTCGCTTGGGCTTGAAACTGACCTTGTACATCACTTCTTAGATGATGCGTCGAACCAAAATAATCTTTGCTTCCTCTCTTGCCATACTTGATATAGGTGATTAGTCATAGTCATCTGGTAAATGTGAGCTTGAGGTACATTACTCCTCGTGTTACTCTAAGAACAATCAAGTTCACCTTACCAAATTAACATCATATCCTGCTTTAGTGAAGTACTTTTTTGCCTTGAATTTTTTTATATTTTCATTTATTAGGATGACAACTAACCAAACACCTAAGGTTGGAAAACCATACACCAAATGAAGTGAAGTTCAAGATGAACACTTCATTTACTTTATTGCTGAACAAGCTAAGTTGGGAAGAACGCAACCAGGAGGCTTAACCACCGAAGGATGGGATAGTGTAGAAAAAGAAATGAACAAGCTATATGGGGACAAATTAGATAAGACTAAAATGAAAAATAGGATGAGGACTTTGAAGAAGATGTATGCAACTATGAAGAGAATGTCACAACATAGTGGATTTGGGTGGAATGAAGAAACTTGAAAAGTTGATGTTGAAGATGATGTCTGGGAGCAATACCTTGCAGTGAGTTATATATATTGCTATTTTTTTTCCCGATATAGTTTAAACTTATGTTATTTATTTTTCTGATTTAAGACTATTGATAATATAACAGGCACACCCAAAAGATTCTAAGTATAGGATGAAGACGTTGCCATACTATAATACTTTGCCTTAATTTTTGGAGATACCATCGCTGATGGTAGGAATGGGTGTAAAATAAATGATGTCGAAGATTTTCAAAGTGAATTCACCGATGATGATATAGCTGTAGAAAAAGTTACCATACCTGCTCCTGAAGATACACAATTTGTTGACCAGGATGATGGATATTTTGTTTAGAACATGAACTTTACCAGTCCTGAAATAACTCAATCATCTAATCAAGAAAAGAGAGCAGGAAAAAGGCATTTAGATGAACAATCAACTTTGACATCACAGCCCAAGAGAATTAAGAATTCTATTGGAAACAACTTGGCCAAATCTGTTGATAGATGGACAACAATAGCTGAAGAACAAATAAGGCTACAACATGAACCAAAAAATATTTCTGCTGAAAAATTAATGCCTTTGATATTGGAGGACTTCGATGATGAATGGACTATGCAAACTATTGACCTCCTTGCAGATAAGAGAAATGCTGAATTTTTTGTTGCTATGGCTCCAGAGCTTAGAAAGAAATGGGTTATGCGCAAACTTGGTTTATATTGAGTGATGTCGTTTAAAAGCATATTTTGTTGTTCGAATGATGTTTTGGGCTAGTATCTTATATACTTCTAGATTATCTATTCTACAATTAAGCCGAAGACTTATCTTATGTTTTGTTGAAATTGTATATGATATTATTATTTATCACTTCTTTGTTTTTAAATTACGTTACATATTTGTTCGAAATGGCCATCATAAGAATATTTCGCTCTTTCTTATGCCATTATAGTTTTAAAATTAATTCATTTTACTTGTCAATAGGATGACAAAGAAAGATCACGTCATGGTGTTTTTGGCAAAATGTGTACTTTTAATTAGTATCATTGCAAATTATTTTGGTGTTGGATAAAAAAAAAGAGTGCACAGATCAATTTTAACTGGAGCAGAGTTTATCAAATATTTGATTGAAGGACATCCTCGTGGATGCTATGACCTACTACGTATGAATGTTGGATGCTTCTTGCAACTTGCAGATAAGATGAAAACAAGAGGTCTATTAACTGATTCAAAAATGGTTAGAGTTGAAGAACAACTGGCTATATTTTTATTTACATTAGCTCATAATGAAAGGAATAGAGTTGTGCAAAATCGTTTTCAACATTCAGGAGAAACAATTAATCGTTATTTTAACAAGTGCTTGAAAGCTTGTCTTCGATTAGGGAAACACTATGTGAAGCAGGCAGGAAAAGATATCTCACAAGAAATATTCTCTAATCCATTTTTTTATCCTTGGTTCAAGGTTAGTCTTTAGCATTACATTTTACTTTTACTAGTTAAAACTTTGTAATTGTTTTGTGTCATATCTCAAATTTATTGTAAGCTTTTTGAAGGATTGCGTTGGAGCTATAGATGGAACTCATATTCCTGCACTAATACCTATGGAAGAACAACCAAGATATAGAAATCGAAAAGGAGTTCTTTCTCAAAATGTCCTTGCTGTTGTAGATTTTGATATGAACTTTCAATACGTGCTTAGTGGTTGGGAAGGCTCTGCTTCAGATTCTAGAGTGTAAAGAAATGCTATTTGGGAAAGATCAGAAAATAGATTGAAAATTCCGAATGATAATTTACTAATAATTCATATATTGATATTGTTTATTTTTCTAAAGAGTTCAAGTTCATACTTGTAATTTTGTAGGAAAATATTACATTGTTGATGCATGCTATGCAAATACAAAGGGTTTTCTAGCACCTTATCGTGGTGCACGATATCATTTGAGAGAATGGAGTCAAACACAAGCACCACAAAATGCTCGCGAGCTCTATAATTTGAGACATTCAAAACTTCAAAATGTCGTAGAGAGGACATTTGCTGTTTTGAAAAAAAGATTTCCTATATTAACGACTCCTCCTCCATATTCCATAAAAAAAGGGTTGGATTGTACTCTCATGTTGCATACTTCATAATTTCATCCGTAAATGGAATGGGCAGGATTCATATTTTGAAGAACACATGAAAGAGGAAATAGAAGATTCTCACGGTTTGAATGATATTGACTCTGATTCTGATGAAGAAGACCTTGGACGAGGTCCGACAGATGCTGATAAACAATATATGTGCAATCTGAGAGATGAAATAGCTCAACAAATGTGGAACGCTAGAGCAATTAGGTGAATATTATATATCGAATGACTCTCTTAGTTTTGTTGTGACTTGACTGGATAAGAAGGGTTGTTGTAGCAAACAAATATACTTCTAACTATGTTTATGCCGTATAGATCAAGGATGTTAATCATGTGCAATACAAGTTGCCAACATTGTAAGGAATTACCTCTTGTCAATTATCCTAGTCGCTGAACGGATTATGTTCTACGGAGTCATGATTATGCATTTATATTCATGATGATTTTGTCAAACAATTAGATAATTATGAATATCAATTTGATAAGATTCCAATACACGAGTCCGATGAAATAAAGTGTTTTGGTTATACGGAATCATGGTTATGCAAAGCTAGCATGATAAGTTCAATAATATTCTTGTCATGATAAGTTTCATTATTTTGTTTGTCATTGTGGCTAGCAGAAAACTTTGTATTCATTAATTAATTAAGTCGTAATATTATTTATTCAAAATATGATCTATTTTAAAATTTAACTGTGTAATTACATTCGTCCAACCAAACAGGGCAAAGGTAATTACACTGTCCTGTGGCAACCAAACATGTCAATGTAATTACTAGGCTGGTAATTACTACCCTAGTAATTACACCAATTCCAATTACCAGGTGACTTTCCAAACAAACCCTAAATGGTTTGGGAAATTACTTTGAAATATCATTTATGTTTCACTTAGCACCAAAATATCACTCAACTATCACTATTTTCCTCCAAATATACTTAATACTTTAAAAACTTTACTCTCTCCTAGTTGGTGTGCCATGTTATTAAAGTCTTTTTTAAAATAATAGACTTATTTAATTCATCAAACTCATTTAACTAAAATAATAATCTTATTATTTAAAAAATATATATTTGTTTATTTAGAAGAAATTTTCATACTAAAAAATATTAAACTTTTTATTTTTTTATGCTATGAAAAAATAGGTTTTTAAAATATACTATACTGTCATCAATTTTGAATACTTATAAACACATATATTCAAAAAAAAAATTGTTATACAAATCACTCATGAATATTAACTTACATTAATTAATCATAAATTGTATAATGAATCAATAATATTAAATGCCAATTAACCATTACAATAGAATTAATTGTGTGCTTTGAAATTCATGCTTACAATATTTTCTTTTAAAAAATAGAAAGTGAATAATATTATTTCTAATTTTTTTCCCAAAAAAAATAAATACTAAATACCTCAAAAGTCTCCTTCTATTCTAGTTGATATGTCATTGTCACGACCCAAGCCTAGGGCCTAGACGTGACCGGCGAATGGGGAACCCGAAGGAACCCCAAACAAGCCTCATAGCGTATCATTACACATCCTTGGTTGCGGAAGCAATTAAATGACCATAAGCGATAAGCATAATC
>JAJOOS010031091.1:0-13476 GCA_029582725.1 Solanum chiquidenum
TGAGGAAAGGAGTTAAGATAAAGAGGAAGGTAATGTATTGTATGCATTGAATGTGCCTAAAATGTTATAAGTGGCTTATGTGCTATTATGAATGGTTTCCATGGTTATGATGATGTATGTGGTTTATATTGTGCCTATTGTGTTAAAGGTTCATGAAGTTTCTCTAAAAAGGCATGATGCATTGTTTCCAACTAAATGTCCTCTTCAAAGCATGTTTTTGCATGGTTATCATACTTAGTGCATTCTTGTACTAACACCATTATTCTTCATCCTTTTACACCAAGTGTAGGTGGTGGTGGCTAAAGGACTTTCCTAGAAGTGATGAGCTTGGCTTACTATTCCCAAGTTCGAGCGTGTCCTTAAAGATTCCAGGACCTTTATGTTAAAGAGTTTCCTTAAGTTCATTGTACTAGATAGTAGTTTCTTTTGTATTGTAAGGGTCGTGTCCCTCTTGTGTAGTAGTCATGTTTTAAGATGGCTACTTTGAGACGTAGTATTCCGATTTGTATTAAAGGTTTAAATGAGGTGACTTTCTAAGTCTTGTGTTATATTATGAAAGTTTTAAATTTTCTGCTATTTTTCTATGATAATGCTATGACGAATGCTAAGGGCTTGTATAAAACCTCCGAGAGGTCGAATATGCCGGTAATGACTAGGGGGTGCTCTCGGGTCGTTACACTTTTGGCGTGGCATCGTCATTGCTTGATGAGATGACCAAAATCAATCGTGCATGGTATACAAGGGAGGATCAGGTGTCACCACTAAATCGTGTGTTGACTAAAGAACAACTGGAAAAAGACCAAGAGCGAGATGAGATATGGCCAAGATGATAAGCCAAATGGATTTATTAATGAAACATGTCATGAAAAGTGGCTATAAGACCGTTAATACGGTTGATACTAATAATAGAGTGAGACTGGATAATGAACAATTTGAATCCAAGTACAATGAAGAGGGAAAATTCTTGTCGAGCCATGTGGGGGGTTCTTGTCCGAGCTATCCAAGGTCGGGCGGGAATCAAGGTTGGAGAGATCGTATCGAGATTTGTGTGATTGGGGTACAAATTGGATTGATAGAGATGATGATAAAGATCATTTTATGCACCCTTATAACTATCCTAAACCGAGGGAACTAAATGCCGACCCCGAAAGAGTTTGGACCGAGGATATGCTTGCCCTCATTCTAAATAAAGTTGAAGGATCGGAGAACGTGCTCAACGAGATGAAGGCTGATTTCTCATCTTTGAATCAAAATGTGATGTCTCACTCAGCGTCCATAAAGAAACTTGTGACTCAAATGGGTCAAATTTTAGCTCCGTTAAATCCAAGACAAAAAAGGGGCCTTGCTAGTGATGCTCTAGTCAATCCACAAAATGATAACAACCAATGCATGCCTATTTTGACCCAGAGTGGTAAAGTCGTGGGTAGTGATGTGCGAAGTGATGCTAAAACATGTTTAAGTAAAGCGAAAGATGTTGTTATTGATAGTAATGAGCTTGCCGAAGAATTAAACAATGAAGTGTCTAAGGAGGTTGAGGATGCAACAAAAGATGTTGTCTCCTGTGACGTTAAAAAGTGAAATTCAGGGGCTGCTCCTACTTGGATAGTTATAAAGTTGTTACCTAAAGTCAATCCACCATTTCCTCAAAGATTGAAGAAGAGGGATGAAGATGCTATGTTTTAAAATTTTCTCTCAATTTTCAAAAATCTCTATCTATCAATATTCCTTTGGTGGAAGCATTGTTAGAGATGCCGGGATATGCAAAGTTTATGAAAGAGTTGGTTACCAAAAAGAGTAGTATGGATTTTGAAACAATTTAGGTATCTCATAATTGTAGCGCCAGTATGAAAAGCAATGTGGTTATCATGAAAGATGACACAGGGGGGCATTCACCATTCCATGCACTGTAGGGATATTTCTATTTGCTAAAACGTTGTGTGATTTGGGGGCAAATATTAATTTGATGCCCTTTTCCATTTACAAACAACTTTGGCTAGGTGAGCCTAAGTCAACAACGATGCGTCTCCTTATGGATGACCGATCTATCAAGCATCCTATGGGCATTCTTTATGATATTTTGGTGAAGGTGGACAGGTTCATATTTTCGGCCGACTTTGTGTCACGACCCAGGGGTATACCCTAGATGTAACATGGCACATAGAACCCCGAAGAACTCAATGTAATCCACTTAGCATATCATAACATAAGATAATAGAAAAGTGCGGAAATTTAAAACATTTTTCATAAAATCAAAGTCTTTATAAAAGAAAAGCAGAAGTCTTATCACACTTGTCTCAAACCATCTATAACAACTTGAATAACTCTTGGGGCACAACCCATACAATAGTCTAAAACATAAAAGAAAAGACATAAAGGAAATAGTGACTTTATCCTCGATGCTATGAGGACTCACCAATCTTCAATTCCTTGCTCCTACTAAGAACCTAGCCTTAAAAATGGAAATCAAGATCGCCGAACCCTACATTTGATAAGAATGTAGACAAGAGTATGCGTTAGTACAAAATGTACTAAATATGATAACTAGCATAACATATGGGTTAGTCAACATAAGACATATGCCATAATCATAAGAGATACTTCATGAAACATAAAGTATAAGCATAAGAGACAATAACATAGTCATAGGCATGATCTCTAACATAGACATAATATAAGCATTAGTCAACCCTTAGTCCTTCATAACATAAGAGAACTACTTCTCAAGTAACCTCAAAGCATACTTGTGCAATGCATGAATGAGACCCCATAATCCCACCCACACTAAGTACCACCTTTTGGCCATCATAATCATACTTACCATCTTTGGATCTCATCCTTAGCTTATTCCTCATAGAAAAGAGAATCTTCACCTTTAGTCCAACTTATCATGGAAGGCAGCTATAGCAACAATCCAAGCTAAGCATACAACATATAAGAGAGCACTTCATAAGTAGCTTCAAGTCATACTTGTGCAATGCATGGATAAGACCCCATAACCCCACCTACAGTAAGTGCCACTTTAGGCTATCATACTTCAATGATCACTATTTATCATTTCTAGACTACCAAGGAATAGCACCCTATTAGGCTAGACCAAGCTACCAAGGGATAGTCACCATATTGGACTAGACAAGTTACCATGGAATAGTCACCATATTGGACTAGACAAGCTACCAAAGGAATAACACCATACTAGGCTAGACCATGCTACCAAAGGAAAGCATACTAACATGCAAGTCCAATCTACACAAGGAAGGGTATTATTTCACCATCCTAGCTACCAATGAAGTGGTTTGGCCTAACCAAATCATGCTACCATGCAAGAATTCTATGAACACTAGTGCAAGCTACCTTTAGGAAGAGTGTGATTTCTCAATCTAAGGCTACCATGAGGTCTTATACTCAAGCTACCCTTGAGATGGTCTTGTCTTACCAAGTCAAGCTATTCATGAAGGGATCTTATGTCACAACTTCAAGATATTCTAGTCTAACATGCTTTGATTCATTTTAGGTGAGTAAGCCTTTCAACCTAGAATCATTCTATGTGAGAGAACCTTTCATTTCCTAGCATATTCATGCTTAAGTGTGTATATGAGAATATCATTTCAACAACACAACAACATATCATAATCATAGACACTTCACTCTCAAGTGTTCATAAATCATTTCATAAGTTGTATAAGAACATGCATAATCTCATACTTTCATAATCTAGGTCATATGGTTAAAGTCTTTCCACAATAACTCTATCTAGTAGTGTACCATCATCATATAAGCTTCACTCTTTAAAGCCTTAACATACATAATTCATCATATTGGCTTTACTTTCAAAACCCTAGTAATCAACATTCATGACTAAAAGCCTTACTCTCAAAGCTTTACCTCTTACAATAATCATACATACCTAGATCACAGGACATTTTAGTCACATGCTTCATTCTTAATCAATTCTAGTCATATATCATCATAAAGTTTCAATATCAAGCCTTACTAGTCATGATCCATTACATATACATTATACGAATTAACTAGGGTTAGCCATGGAAAACATGTAATATCATTATAATAACACTATTCACTACTAAATCAATCATAAACAAGTAATATCCACTCAATTGGATTCATACTCAACTTAACCCACAATATTGAATGAAACCCTAACTTGAATTGGAGATTTCATCTTCACAATTGAGGGATTTCTAGGGGACTCCATGGATGGAAGAATCCATGGATGAATAAGCTATCATACCTTGCAGCTTGCAACAATGGAGTCTTTACCTAGCTTCTTCTTCTTCTAGAGAAAGAATTTCTTGGAGGGAATTGGGTTCTTTGGGTGAGTTTAATAAATGTCTAGGATCAATGAATTTAGGAGTCTAATAGATTTATATAGGTAGTCTACACTCTAATAAAATGGCAACACTTAACACCTAATTAATTCCAGAAAGTACCACAAAGCCCTCACTTAACCGACTTAATCATGTTCTCTGCCTCACCTACAAGACCACGCCCACGGGCCATGGGTGGACCCACAGGGAGTGCTAGTCAACCGTGGGTGGTGGTCTGCTTTTTTTAATTTTGGGGCCTGACCCATGAGGCCATCCACGAGGCGTGCAACCCTCTACAGGGCGTGAGTCCCCTCGTGGGTACACTGCATTGGGGAAGATTCTAGGGTAGTCTTGGTTGGTCCTTGGGGAGTCATACCTTGACGTTCTACCCCTAAACCCTTCACTCTAAGTACAAGAAGCCATATCTATGACTCTAATCCTCACGTCAAGCTCTAGAACCCTCACATAAGGCTCTAGTTTAGCCTACTAGTTTCCAGGTGTTACACTTTGTGGTTGTCAACTGCAAGATTGATGCCGAGGTTCCTATTATTCTTGGTAGTCCATTCTTAGATACTGGAAGAGCTCTTGTTGATGTAGAAAGTGGTGAGTTGAAATTTCTGATAAATGATAAGGAAGTTACTTTCAATGTGTGTAAATCGATGAAGCAACCAAGTTACATCCATGTGGTATCAGTTATTGACGTGATTGGTGAAATAATTGCTAATGTGTGTGAATTTTGTTGTGTGGGTGAGTCTTTAGCCGTCGTTATTTTGAATTATGACTGTGAAGATATCAATTATTGACGTGACTGGTGAAACAATTGCTAATGTGTGTGAATTTTGTTGTGTGGGTGAGTCTTTAGCCGTCGTTCTTTTGAATTATGACGGTGAAGATATTCAAGATTATGATGAGGTCGTGGCTAGACTATCGGGTTTGGGTTCTTATGCTAAGAATTCCTTAAAGCTTGATATAGATTTGAAGAATTGGGAAAGTCCTCATGTGAAACCATCCATTGAAAAACAACCAAAGCTTGAGTTAAAGAATACTTCCACCTCACCTTCATTATGTATTCTTGGGAGCAAACAACACCTTGCCCATAATTATTGCCACAAATTTGCTTGAATGGCAAGTGCAAACACTTATTAGTGTGTGAAAAAGATACATCAAGGCCATTGGATGGACAATTGCCGTTATTGTGGGAATTCCTCTCGGTATTTGTACCCATAAAATTTACTAGGATAGTGAATGCAAGCCAAGTGTTGAGCACCAAAGGAGGTTAAATCCCCCAAATAAAGAAGTGGTGAAGAAAGAGATCATCAAGTGGCTCAATGCGGGAGTTGTCTACCCTATTACGGACAGCAAGTGGGTGATCCCCGTGCAATTCATTCCAAAAAAAAGAGGTATAACGGTGGTCCTATACTACAAAGGTGAACTTGTGCCGATGCGACCGGTCCCCGGTTGGCGTGTATGTATAAATTATAGGAAATTGAATGCATGGACCAAGAAGGATCATTTTCCAATGCCATTTATGGATTAGATGCTTGATAGACTTGCGGGGCATGGATGGTATTGCTTCTTGGATGGTTACTCCGGTTATAATCAAATCTCCATTGCACTAGAAGATCAGGAAAATATGACTTTCACATGTCCCTATGGGACATTTTCCTTCAAAAGAATGCCTTTCGGATTGTGGAATGCGCCGACGACATTTCAAAGATGTATGCTCTCTATTTTTTCTGATATGGTAAAGGATTCGATGGAGGTATTCATGGATGATTTTTTTTCATGTGGGGACACATCTGAAGCGTGCCTTGAGTACCTTGGTAAAGTCTTGCAAAGATGTGTCGAAACAAACCTTGTGCTAAATTGGGAGAAATGTCACTTCATGGTCAAGGAAGGTATTGTGCTGGGGTACAAAAACTCGGGAAAAGGTATACAAGTTGATCAGGCGAAGGTTGAAGTTATTGCCAAGCTGCCTTCTCCCATTTCAATCAAAGGTGTTCGAAGCTTCCTAGGTCATGCGGGGTTCTATCGGAGGTTCATAAATTATTTCTCTAAGGTAGGTTATCCTCCTTGTAAGATACTTGAAAAGGAATGTGTCTTCAAGTTTGATGAAGCTTGTATCAAAGCATTTTTATGTCTAAAAGAAAAACCCATTCCGGCTCTAATCATTGTTTCTTCAGATTGGGTAAGGTAAAAGACTTTCCCCTCACTTTGAATTTCTATTCATCGATTGATTATAGAAAGTCCAGAATTGGGTCTTGACCTTGGGTAAATTAATATATGAAATTGTATGGTAAATTAGAAGTGAATGCACCCTTGGGACGATAGATTGTGATTGTGTTGTCTTGTTGTATCTAAAAACACAATGAAATATAAGTCTAAATGTAAGTTTCGACTTAGGGTTCCTTATCTTGCAGAAAATACCTGTAAAATTGAGTAATTGGAACCCCTAGAATGACTAACTAGCATAACTTATGTTGAAATACATGATTAGACTAGGATATTGTTGAAAATGGCAAAAATGTGGGATTCCAATCGAAGCATGTTTCAGACCTAGAACAGATCCCATCCACGAGAAGCCATCTATGGGCCGTAGGTCAATCTATGGATCGTAGATCAGTTCCGTGGTTGGTGTTACATGATAATTTCACTAAGTATGGAACCACAAAAGTGGACTACGGTCCGTAGATCAATCGACGGACCGTTTTGCACATCTGTGGTTCCCATCAGAGACCAAATTTTTGGTACCTCTAATCTACAGAAGGGATCCATGGACCGTAGGTCAGCCTACGAACCGTAGATGCCCACCGTAGGTGGCCACTGAAGCCATAATCTAATTTTTTTTTAGTTTTTCATTTTTGTTCGTTCTTAGTTCTAAAATCTTTTTGAGTGTGTTATGAGTTTATTTGGTACTAATTAGACATCCACAGGTACCATGGCGCCTAAGAAGCAAGTGACCTACTAAAAAAGGGGAAAATCAAAATTCGTTGTGCCTACTTTTAGGCTGATTGATGAAGACACACACGCAGAAAAAAAACCCAGCATATGTTCCACCGGCCACGAGGACATCCCCTACTGCACCTTGGGCTACCCGGAATACATCCCGGTAGGTGGTCACCGACATAGTCACTATCCCAGTCTGATGAGGAGAACACACTGATCGGGTCATGCTTCCGGTTCTGAGGATGGTTCTACTTTTAGCTCAGAGTCCGCCTCGGCTTCCGGCTTTAAGCCCGCCCATGCTTCTGGCTCCGGTTCTGGAAATGCCACAGGCTCAGGTTCACATGACAAAGCTGCCTCATCTGATGAGGCCACTAGTTTGGGAGAAGTCCTGGTGCCACGAAGCTACGACCCTAATCTGGTGGCTGGGGAGCCAAACAGATGGTGTATTGAGGGCCAATGGCAAATTTATCGGGATGCCAAGATGAAAAATGACAAAGAGAAGATGGACCGGCTTATTACAGAGGAGCGCAGAGTCCTCACTGGGAGCCTACACACCGTACTAGAAATCCACCAGCTCTTTCAACGTCACACGTGTGAGTGGATGGCTCGAAAACCAGGCACCTATAGCGAGGAGATTGTGAGGGAGTTCTACGCTTCCTATGTGGCCACTCTTCGGGGTTCTATCCATAAGAATGCCAGACCCACTGCCCAAGCAACCCTCACAGCTACACTAGTGCGCAGATTTTTTGTAGACATCTCTGAGACCACCATCCGCCGGTTCCTCTATGGTCCTGGCCCTGATCACTCGTGGGCACTCAACACGGCCGAATTTGGCTACAAATGGGACACTGTACGGGGTGGAGAGTTCCAGTGGAGCACCGTGAAAATATAAACTTTATTACACTGGCTGGCTAGTCAAATTGCTACTGATGGAGAGCGAGCCGAGTGGGTCACCACTCGGGGTGTGAACGTCAAGAAGGCCACTCTCACATTTGTGGATAAATTTTTCTGGTTGTTGGTTCACAATCGGATTTCTCCCATGAAGGCTGACAATGCACTAACTTGGGACCGCACGCTCAAGGTAGCAGCATTGGTTGTGGGATTCGAGATCAATTTTTCCCGCATACTTATTGCGGAGATACATGAGAGAGATTTTAAAGCCTCTACCACTTACCCTTTTCCTTGTCTCATTTTCCAGTTATGTAGGGACTCTGGAGTGCCGATCTGGCATTGTGACAAGTTGATTCGGCCTATGGGGACACTGGATATAGGCCTCATTCGGGATGAGGCAAATGTGGCGGTACCACGCAGAGAGCCGCTGGTTGATGTGCCACCCATGGGAGCTGACTTAGTAGATGTTGTGGAGAGGATACATGATGATGATCCTGCCCCTCCAGCCCACACTGATGATGTCCCGACCTCCTCATCTCAGGCCGCAAGTCGGGCTCCTAGCTCGTCCAGATCCACTCCACCTTTGGGAGCTGTTGTTGTACCATTGGCTAGGGTTCAGAAATTGGAGGCTCAGATGGCCACGCTGCACCACCATGTCCGGCCATGGATGTAAAAGTCGATAGCAGATTCCGAGTCAATAATAGAGCGAATGATGGAGAGAATGATGGACCAGAAGGTCCAGGCCGTTAATAAGCACCTCGATGTCTTTGAATTAAGAGTCCTCGAGCGACCGGCCCTGACCACAGATCTATCCTCTTTCCGAACTGAGTTAGCCTGTCTCTGGGCCAATGTTGATGCCATTCTTGCCACACCTACAGTTGAGCAACAAGCTGCACCTACTGCTTTGTCTGACGATATGGTCCTTGATACATTATTAAGTGGGGATGCAGAGGAGCAGCCCAAGCCCACACGTGCCCGAGGTAAGAGGCATCGATCTAGACACACATCTGAGGCCACTGAGGATGAAAGAGCCAAGAAGAGGGAGCACAAGTAGGAGAAGCCAGCTAAGATGGCTTCGATATTAGATGAGCAGTTGCGCCAAGAGAGGGTTCGTGAGAGTGTTGCTGGGGCATCAAGTTCTATGCCCATTTTGGATGTTCCGAATACTGTGGGTCATGATGTGAGCACTGATGGTGCGGTTAGAATGATTGATAGCACTACTAAGGTGTTGTGATTGTTGACGTGGGCACTACTGAGGGTAGCTCCAATGTTGCTGTAGCAGGCTCCGGGAAACCGGATCCACCCGCTTGTTGATGATTTGTCGGCTCTATGCGCCACAGGTTTGCTTCACCCAAATCCATTACTTTTTACTACTTTTTGTGTGCATTGGGGAAAATTGCACCTACTTTTTGTGTGCATTGGGGACAATTGCACCTATTTTTTGTTGGGGGTGGGATAAATGGATTGTGAGTGATAGGGTGAAGTCTGAGTAACCCAACTCAGAATCCTTTCTTGGGGTTTTCTTGCCTGTGTTATTTCCCCCCAAGAGACTGCTTAATTTCTATTGAACTGACATGTGTTAGGATTGTATGTGTAGAAGCATGAGAAAGAATGAAGCATGATGGCAAAAACTTTTTGAAATAAATGATACCCGTCTAAATTTTTTTGTGATATATGCTAAAATATGTAGGCTAGAATGAGTTGAATGTGTTGGCTCTGAGTATGACCTGATAATGAACCAACTTGATGGCATGACTTAAGCTAAAACTTGAACTGGATAATCTGATAATCTGATAATGTAACTATGTGCCATGAGTGTGTGAGAATAGTTGATTGTTTAAACAATTTTTGTGCCAATCTAGAACTTGCCCGGTTAGTCCTGCTAAGACAATCTACTCTAGAGGCTAGAAAGTGATCATAGGCCCTTGTTCTGATAAGTCCACAAATTGCCTAAACGAAGAATCCAACCAAATGAAATAAATGATCCCTTTGATCCAAATGCTTTGAGCCTAAATTAGACCATTTCTTTCTAAACCCCTAACTCACCTTCCCATAATCTACTATGTTGGCCCTGGTCCCTCTTTGGATATATGCACCTCAAATTAGGTCAACAACCTAAGTTGAGGGTGGCTAATGTAAGAAGTAACATCAATCTTGACCCTGATCCGACATCGGGTATTGTGCACCTCAACCAATGGAAAATCCATAAGTTTAGGGTGGCTATAAAAGAGGAAACCGAAAGAAAAATGGGTATGAAAAAAGTTTGATGTTGAAAAAGAGAGGAAAGGATGTGACTTGTTGAAAGCTAAAGAAAACAGTAAAACGGAGGAAAATGATGAAAGTGAAAAATAAAGAGCTACAAAGTCTAAAGTCACATCCATGGTTGAAGAGAATCAAGGGAAAGAAGGTAAAACGGTAGGATGTCAAGAATAATAATAAAAAAAAGAGGTAGAAAGTTTAATGTAATGTCAATGAGGGCAGAAAGTCACTAAAAAGTACCCAAATATACCACACCTGACCCTGAGCCTACATTACAAGCCAAGAAAGTCCTATAGTGATCATAGAACCTAGTTTGGAGAGTCTAAACAGTGAAAATAAGGGCAAGCCTATGGTATTGAGCACTAACTGTACTTGAATTTACTTCTGAGTGTGAGTGTTAAATGAATCCTTGTACTGAAATTCATATTCATTGTGTGAAAAAGGGATTTCGTTTGAAGTAAGGGCACTAGTTACATTGTTGGAAAGTTGGTACCTTGGGGATAGTAAAACAGTTTATGTTGTGTGTGGGTTGGTCGATCTTTGTCATGTTTTGATCCTCACAAGTTAGCTTGTTGAGTCTGGGAGAAAAGATTTGCACCCAAAAAGAGAGTCGGAGTAGAGAGCCATGTGATTGCTTGTGCTTGAATTGCTTGCTTCTATACAAGTGTTGTTTAGAGTCTTAGTGCATCGCTTGAGGACAAACAACAAATTTAAGTTGAGGGTGTTGATATACCGTGAGTTTACGGTATTTTTAATACATTTCACTTAAGAGTTGTGTGTGTCTAGGGCCAGTTTGTATTGGTTTTTATGTATTTTTCTCATGTTTGCAGGAAATATGTTCAGGCGTGGAAACTGAGAGATGCAGCTGAAGGATGTGCATAAAAGGGCATCTACGGAGGTGATCCATGGACCGTAGGTCCAGTCACGCTCCGTATATGTGTGTCGTAGATGGGCAGGCAAGGCTTGAAGGAAAATCAGGGAATTCTTGACCAAGTGTGGAACCACAGTTGCAATCGACGGACCGTAGATTGATCTACGGACCGTACTGCTGATCCGTCAAATGATTCAAAGAGGGGTTCCATTACCTGATTTTGAAGATTCTAAGTATGGAGCTATGGAGGAGGATCCACGGACCGTAGATCAATCAACCGTCCGTACTTGTGCTCCGGCGTTTGGTTCAGAGATTTGAAGATTTTGAAGTTAGAAATTTGCCCAAGTCCTGAGTCACGGAAGGGACCTACGAACCGTAGATCAATCCATAGTCTGTAGGTCAATATCGTCGATCGAAAGCGCGTCCTGAAACATTATTTCCTTATTTTGTTTCCTTTTTAGTTAGGACTTATTTTTTATATATATATAGGGCATATAAACCTCGTTTTTGGGGTTAGACTTTATTACTTTTATTCTAGTTTTTGGCTTTGGAGATTAACTTGCAATTTTAGCAATTCTTGATTTCCTAAGTTCGTTCTGAAGATTTTAACTTTGCAATTCAAGTTGGGTTTTTGGGATTTCTTCTACTCTAATAGTAAGTTCATGAATTCTTCTTATACAACTATGAATTGTGTTCTTCCTAGCATGAGTAACTAAATCTACAACTAGGGTTGTGGGAACCATGAGCGATTAACAAAGTATGAATAGTAACTAAGTAATTCTTGAATAGTGTTATTGCATGCATTGATAATTATTTCGTTTAGAAGTCTTTTTAGCGATTGCAAACGTTAAAACTCGCCTTGTTGCTCCTTGCCGGACAAAGGAGGTAGTTAATAAGAAAAGAATTATCAGCATAGATTTAGTGTGATACTATCTAATAGTCTAATGCCGATTGGTGCGAGGGTGAAAACTAAGTCATACATCGATGGGATGTCTAATATGAGGTAACGGTAAGGGTTAGTAAATTATACACACGTAGCCGGACCAAGGTGCGGGGTGAAATTCTCTAGTTGCCGGACCAAGGAATTAGAGATACCTAACTTATCACTTTGCATGTAATACACTAGGAAAGGATTGTTATTACTAGGATTACCGCGTTATGAGCTTATGGGGAACACATTCCTAATTATTTCTAATAATTTGAATATAAATAAATACTTAGTTCAAAGCTATTTTTATTGTTTTTATTTTATTTCCATTTAAATGCCCCCCATTTTAATATAACGACTATCGAGTTAAATATTTTCTATTGACAATATTCTTCCATATTCTTTGTGGGATCGACCCCAACTCATAGTTGGGTAAATATATTGCATACAATTGTTTATATTTATTTTCAAGAAGTATATTTGGATGTTATCAATGATGTGTTGGTTGAGAAATACGGGCAAGCATATGCGTAAAATAACGCATGTTTTTCTCATTGGGAGTGTGAGAGTTGATTTCGATTCTTAAATTATAATCCTTGATTGGCTTTGTGAGAGCATGGTATCATTCATGATGTAAGGGCATTCAAATACTCTCGTTGGGCCTGAACTTGCATTTGAAGTGAGCATTGTGAGCTTGAACTCTATTTGATGATAGCTAGTCATAGTTTGAACTTTTAGTGCTAAATTGAGCATTGCATGTGTAGATTGAACCTTGCGTACATTCATGTTGAGTCTCAAGGAGCACTATTTGTAGACATCCCTGTTGGCCTAATTGATCTAGTGTTTTACTTGAGGACGAGTAAAATTTTAAGTTGGGGGTGTTGATGTCGGGAATTTCGACTCATTTAGGGCTTATTATTCAATGAATTAGTTTCCTCAATGCCTACTTTGTGCTCATAACTGATGTTAATGTGTTGATATACCGCAATGAAGGTTTAAGAACAAGGCAAGGCCATTACTGTCACGACCCGGGAGCACCCCCTAGTCGTAATCGGCGTACTCAACCTCGAAGAGGTCTAATACAAGCCTCTTAGCATTCATTCATCGCATAGACACTAAAACCATAAGGAATTTAAAACTTTCTTTACCAAGAAAGCATTTTTTTTAAAAACAAGCGGAAGACTTTCTAAACTTTATACATGATGTCTCAAAACCATCTAATACTTTAGAGTACAAAAATTTGGGACTAATCCCGT